>CAWWDY010001043.1:0-74728 GCA_963942605.1 Poecilus cupreus
TCTTTCGTGCGAAACGGCGATTTATGAGAAATGACGGTAAAATTACTTTTTTAAACTTGCAAAAACATA
This sequence comes from Poecilus cupreus, assembly GCA_963942605.1. NCBI lineage: Eukaryota > Metazoa > Arthropoda > Insecta > Coleoptera > Carabidae > Poecilus > Poecilus cupreus. The sequence goes on from CAWWDY010001043.1 coordinate 70, forward strand.
GAAAAACGCTGTTTTCAACTATTCAAACTGATATATTCATGTTTCTTTCGTGCGAAACGGCGATTTATGAGAAATGACTATAAAATTGCTGTTTTAAACTTGCAAAAACATAGAAAAACGCTGTTTTCAACTATACAAACTGATAAATTCATGTTTCTTTCGTGCGAAACGGCGATTTATGAAAAATCACGATAAAACTGCTGTTTCAAACTTGCAAAAACATAGAAAAACGCTGTTTTGAACTATTCAAACTGACAAATTCATGTTTCTTTCGTGCGAAACGGCGATTTATGAGAAATGACGATAAAATTGCTGTTTTAGACTTGCAAAAACATAGAAAAACGCTGTTTCGAACTATTCAAACTGACAAATTCATGTTTCTTTCGTGTGAAACGGCGATTTATGATAAATGACGATAAAATTGCTGTTTTAAACTTGCAAAAACATAGAAAAACGCTGTTTTTTACTATTCAAACTGACAAATTCATGTTTCTTCCGTGCAAAACGGCGATTTATGAGAAATGACGATAAAATTGCTGTTTTAAACTCGCAAAAACATAGAAAAACGCTATTTTCAACTGTTCAAACTTATAAATTCATGTTTCTTTCGTGCGAAACGGCGATTTATAAGAAATGACGATAAAATTGCTGTTTTAAACTTGCAAAATCATAGAAAACGCTGTTTTCAACTATTCAAACTGATAAATTCATGTTTCCTTCGTGCGAAACGGCGATTTATGAGAAATGACGATAAAATTAGTGTTTTAAACTTGCAAAAACAAGAAAAACGCTGTTTTCAACTATTCATACTGATAAGTTCATGTTTCGTTAGTTCGCAACGGTGGATTTTTGTGAAATCACGATGAAACTGCTGTTTTAAACTAGCAAAACCAAGAAAACGCTGTTTTCAACAATCTCAACTGACATATTTAAAATGCTGTTTTAAACTTGCAAAAACATAGAAAACGCTGTTTTGAACTATCCATACTGACAAATTCAGTTTTGAGGTTTGGGGTTCGAGGTTTGAGGTCTGGGGTTGAGGTTTGGGGTTTGAAGTTTGGGGTTTGGGGTTCGAGATTTGGGGTTTGGGGTTGAGGTTTGGGGTTTGAGGTTTTTGGTTCGCTGTTTGAGTTTTCGGGTTGGGGTTCGGTGTTTGAGGTTTGGGGTTTGGGGTTCGAGGTTTGAGGTTTGGGGTTCGAGGTTTGAGGTTTGGGTTTGAGGTTTGGGGTTTGAGGTTTGGGGTTGGGCGTTCAAGTTTTGGGGTTTGGGGTTGAGGTTTGGGGTCGAGGTTTGTAGTTGAGGTTTGGGGTTGAGGTTTGGGGTTGAGGTTTGGGGTTGAGGTTTGGGGTTGAGGTTTGGGGTTGAGGTTTGGGGTTGAGGTTTGGGGTTGAGGTTTGGGGTTGAGGTTTGGGGTTTGAGGTTTGGGGTTTGAGGTTTGGGGTTGGGGGTTCGAGTTTTGGGGTTTGGGGTTGAGGTTTGGGGTTGAGGTTTGGGGTTGAGGTTTGGGGTTGAGGTTTGGAGTTTAAGGTTAGGGATTTAGGGTTCGAAGTTTGAGGTTTCGGGTTCGAGGTTTGAGGTTTAGGGTTGAGGGTTGGGGTTTGAGTTTGGGGATTGAGGTTCGGGGTTTTAGGTTTGGTGTTTGTGGTGTTTTTATTGGGTGAAATGTTTCTTTCGTGCGAAACGGCGAATTATGAGATTCAAATTGCTGTTTTAATCTTGTAAAAACATAAAAAACGCTGTTTTCAACTAATCAAACTGATGAATTTCTCTTGTTGGAAACTGCGGATTTTTGTGAAATCACGATAAAACGCTGTTTTCAACTATTCAAACTGATAAATTCATGTTTCTTTCGTGAGAAACGGCGATTTAAGAGAAATGACGATAAAATTGCTGTTTTAAACTTGCAAAAACATAGAAAAACGCTGTTTTCAACTATTCAAACTGACAAATTCATGTTTTTTTCGTGCGAAACGGCGACTTATGAGAAATGACGCTAAAATTGATGTTTTAAACTTGCAAAAACCAAGAAAAACGCTGTTTTGAACTATTCAAACTGACAAATTCAAGTTTCTTTCGTGCGTAACGGCGATTTATGAAAAATAACGATAAAATTGTTGTTTTAATCTTGCAAAAACATAGAAAAATGCGGTTTTAAACTGTTCAAACTGATAAATTCATGTTTCTTTCGTGCAAAACGGCGATTTATGAGAAATGACGATAAAATTGCTGTTTTAAACTTGCAAAAACATAGAAAAACGCTGTTTTCAACTGTTCAAACTGATAAAATCATGTTTCTTTCGTGCGAAACGGCGATTTATGAGAAATGACGATAAAATTGCTGTTTTGAACTTGCAAAAACGTAGAAAACGCTGTTTTTAACTATTCAAACTGATAAATTCATGTTTTTTTCGTGCGAAACGGCGATTTATGAGAAATGACGATAAAAATACTGTTTTAAACTTGCAAAAACAATAAAAACGCTGTTTTCAACTATTCAAACTGATAAATTCATGTTTCTTTCGTGCGAAACGGCGATTTATGAGAAATGACGATAAAATTGCTGTTTTAAACTTGCAAAAACATAGAAAAACGCTGTTTTTAACTATTCAAACTGATAAATTCAGGTTTCTTTCGTGTGAAACGGCGATTTATGAGAAATGAGTATACAATTGCAGTTTTAAACTTGCAAAAACATAGAAACACGCTGTTTTGAACTATTCAAACTGACAAATTCATGTTTCTTTCGTGCGAAACGGCGATTTATGAGAAATGACGATAAAATTGCTGTTTTAAACTTGCAAAAACATAGAATAACGCTATTTTCAACTACTCAAACTGATAAATTCATGTTTCTTTCGTGCGTAGCGGCGATTTATGAAAAATAACGATAAAATTGCTGTTTTAATCTTGCAAAAATTTAGAAAAATGCTGTTTTCAACTGTTCAAACTGATAAATTCTTGTTTCTTTCGTACGAAACGGCGATTTATGAGAAATGACGATAAAATTGCTGTTTTAAACTTGCAGAAACATAGAAAAACGCTGTTTTCAACGATTCAAACTGATAAATTCATGTTTCTTCCGTGCGAAACGGCGATTTATGAGAAATGACGATAAAATTGCCGTTTTAAACTTGCAAAAACATAGAAAAACGCTGTTTTCAACTATTCAAACTGACAAATTCATGTTTCTTCCGTGCGAAACGGCGATTTATGAGAAATGACGATAAAATTGCTGTTTTAAACTTGCAAAAACATAGAAAAACGCTGTTTTCAACTATTCAAACTGATAAATTCATGTTTCTTTCGTGCGAAACGGCGATTTATGAGAAATGTCGATAAAATTGCTGTTTTAAACTTGCAAAAACATAAAAAAACTCTGTTTTCAACTATTCAAACTGATAAATTCATATTTCTTTCGTGCGAAACGGCGATTTATGAGAAATGGCGATAAAATTGCTGTTTTAAACTTGAAAAAACATAGAAAAACGCTATTTTTAACAACTCAAACTGATAAATTCAGGTTTCTTTCGTGCGAAACGGCGATTTATGAGAAATGACGATAAAATTGCTGTTTTAAACTTGCAAAAACATAGAAAAACGCTATTTTCAACTGTTCAAACTGATAAATTCATGTTTCTTCCGTGCGAAACGGCGATTTATGAGAAATGACGATAAAATTGCTGATTTAAACTTGCAAAAACATAGAAAACGCTGTTTTCAACTATTCAAACTGATAATTTCATGTTTATTTCGTGCGAAACGGCGATTTATGAGAAATGGCGATAAAATTACTGTTATAAACTTGCAAAAACAAGAAAAACGCTGTTTTCAACTATTCAAACTGATAAGTTCATGTTTCTTTAGTTCGAAACGGTGGATTTTTGTGAAATCACGATGAAACCGCTGTTTTAAACTAGCAAAACCAAGAAAACGCAGTTTTCAACAATCTCAACTGACGTATTTAAAATGCTGTTTTAAACTTGCAAAAACATAGAAAAACGCTGTTTTCAACTATTCAAACTGACAAATTCATGTTTCTTTCGTGCGAAACGGCGACTTATGAGAAATGACGCTAAAATTGCTGCTTTAAACTTGCAAAAACATAGAAAAACGCTGTTATCAACTATTCAAACTGACAAATTCATGTTTCTTTTGTGCGAAACGGCGATTTATGAGAAATGACGATAAAATTGCTGTTTTAAACTTGAAAAAACAGAACAACGCTGTTTTCAATTATTCAAACTGATAAATTAATGTTTCTTTCGTTAGAAACGGTGGAATTTTGTGAAATCACGATAAAACTGCTGTTTTAAACTTGCAAAAACATAGAAAAACGTTGTTTTAAACTATTCAAACTGATATATTCATGTTTCTTTCGTGCGAAACGGCGATTTATGAGAAATGACGGTAAAATTACTTTTTTAAACTTGCAAAAACATAGAAAAACGCTGTTTTCAAACTGATAAATACATGTTTCTTTCGTGCGAAACGGCGATTTATGAGAAATGACGATAAAATTGCTGTTTTAAACTTGCAAAAACATTGAAAAACGCTGTTTTGAACTATTCAAACTGACAAATTCATGTTTCTTTTGTGCGAAACGGCGATTTATGAGAAATGACGATAAAATTGCTGTTTTAAACTTGCAAAAACATAGAAAAACGCTGTTTTTAACTATTCAAACTGATAAATTCAGGTTTCTTGCGTGCGAAACGGCGATTTATGAGAAATGACGATACAATTGCAGTTTTAAACTTGCAAAAACATAGAAAAACGCTGTTTTGTACTACTCAAACTGACAAATTCATGTTTCTTTCGTGCGAAACGGCGATTTTTGAGAAATGACGATAAAATTGCTGTTTTAAACTTGCAAAAACATAGAAAAACGCTGTTTTCAACTATTCAAACTGATAAATTCATGTTTCTTTCGTGCGAAACGGCGATTTATGAGAAATGACGATAAAATTGCTGTTTTAAACTTGCAGAAACATAGAAAAACGCTGTTTTCAACTATTCAAACTAAAAATTCATGTTTCTTCCGTGCGAAACGGCGATTTATGAGAAATGACGATAAAATTGCCGTTTTAAACTTGCAAAAACATAGAAAAACGCTGTTTTCAAATATTCAAACTGACAAATTCATGTTTCTTCCGTGGGAAACGGCGATTTTTGAGAAATGCCGATAAAATTGCTGTTTTAAACTTGCAAAAACATAGAAAAACGCTGTTTTCAACTATTCAAACTGATAAATTCATGTTTCTTTCGTGCGAAACGGCGATTTATGATAAATGTCGATAAAATTGCTGTTTTAAACTTGCAAAAACATTAAAAAACGCTGTTTTCAACTATTCAAACTGATAAATTCATATTTCTTTCGTGCGAAACGGCGATTTATGAGAAATGACGATAAAATTGCTGTTTTAAACTTGCAAAAACATAGAAAAACGCTATTTTTAACAACTCAAACTAATAAATTCAGGTTTCTTTCGTGCGAAACGGCGATTTATGAGAAATGACGATAAAATTGCTGTTTTCAACTTGCAAAAACATAGAAAAACGCTATTTTCAACTGTTCAAACTGATAAATTCATGTTTCTTTTGTGCGAAACGGCGATTTATGAGAAATGACGATAAAATTGCTGTTTTAAACTTGCAAAAACATAGAAAACGCTGTTTTCAACTATTCAAACTGATAAATTCATGTTTATTTCGTGCGAAACGGCGATTTATGAGAAATGGCGATAAAATTGCTATTTTAAACTTGCAAAAACATTAAAAAACGCTGTTTTCAACTATTCAAACTGATAAATTCATGTTTCTTTCGTGCGAAACGGCGATTTATGAGAAATGACCATAAAATTGCTGTTTTAATTTTGCAAAAACATAGAAAAACGCTGTTTTCAACTATTCAAACCGATATATTCATGTTTCTTTCGTGCGAAACGGCGATTTATGGGAAATGACGATAAAATTGCTGTTTTAAACTTGCAAAAACATAGAAAAACGCTGTTTTCAATTATTCAAACTGATAAATTCATGTTTCTTTCGTTCGAAACTGTGGATTTTTGTGAAATCACGATAAAACTGCTGTTTTAAACTTGCAAAAACATAGAAAAACGCTGTTTTGAACTATTCAAACTGACAAATTCATGTTTCTTTCGTGCGAAACGGCGATTTATAAGAAATGACGGTAAAATTACTTTTTTAAACTTGCAAAAACATAGAAAAACGCTGTTTTCAACTATTCAAACTGATATATTCATGTTTCTTTCGTGCGAAACGGCGATTTATGAGAAATGACCATAAAATTGCTGTTTTAATTTTGCAAAAACATAGAAAAACGCTGTTTTCAACTATTCAAACTGATATATTCATGTTTCTTTCGTGCGAAACGGCGATTTATGAGAAATGACGATAAAATTGCTGTTTTAAACTTGCAAAAACATAGAAAAACGCTGTTTTTAACTATTCAAACTGATAAATTAAAGTTTTTTTCGTTCGAAACGGTGGATTTTTGTTAAATCACTATAAAACTGCTGTTTTAAACTTGCAAAAACATAGAAAAACGCTGTTTTGAACTATTCAAACTGACAAATTCATGTTTCTTTCGTGCGAAACGGCGATTTATGAGAAATCACGATAAAACTGCTGTTTTAAACTTGCAAAAACATAGAAAAACGCTGTTTTAAACTATTCAAACTGACAAATTCATGTTTCTTTCGTCCGAAACGGCGATTTATGAGAAATGACTGTAAAATTACTGTTTTTACTTGGGGTAAATAGCTCCGTGGTAACGTATCGGACTGTGAATCGTGAGATCCTCAGTTCGAATCCCACTGCCGACAGTTGCCAATTTAAATTTACCCCTGTGGTTCTTCTCCACTAACAACTTTGGGGGCTATGACTTGACGGCTGGTAACCGCATTTCATAAGCAAAAATATATCACCTACCGAGATCTGCGTAAGCAGAGTGCCACACCCATAATGGGTAAAAGACGTGATGATATATTTATATTTATTTTTATTTAAACTTGCAAAAACATAGAAAAACGCTGTTTTTAACTAATCAAACTTATAAATTCAGGTTTCTTTCGTTCTAAACGTTGGATCTTTGTGAAATTACGATAAAACTGCTGTTTTAAACTTGCAAAAACATAGAAAAACGTTGTTTTGAACTATTCAAACTGACAAATTCATGTTTCTTTCGTGCGAAATGGCGATTTATGAGAAATCACGATAAAACTGCTGTTTTAAACTTGCAAAAACATAGAAAAACGCAGTTTTGAACTATTCAAACTGACAAATTCATGTTTCTTTCGTGCGAAACGGCGATTTATGAGAAATGACGATAAAATTGCTGTTTTAAACTTGCAAAAACATAGGAAAACGCTGTTTTGAACTATTCAAACTGACAAACTCATGTTTCTTTCGTGCGAAACGACGATTTATGAGAAATGACGATAAAATTGCTGTTTTAAACTTGCAAAAACATAGAAAAACGCTGTTTTGAACTACTCAAACTGACCAATTCATGTTTCTTTCGTGCGAAACGGCGATTTATGAGAAATGACGATACAATTGCAGTTTTAAACTTGCAAAAACATAGAAAAACGCTGTTTTGTACTACTCAAACTGACAAATTCATGTTTCTTTCGTGCGAAACGGCGATTTTTGAGAAATGACGATAAAAATGCTGTTTTAAACTTGCAAAAACATAGAAAAACGCTGTTTTCAACTATTCAAACTGATAAATTCATGTTTCTTACGTTCGAAACGGTGGATTTTTGTGAAATCACGACAAAGTTGCTGTTTTAAACTTGCAAAAATATAGAATTACGCTATTTTCAACTACTCAAACTGATAAATTCATGTTTCTTTCGTGCGTAACGGCGATTTATGAAAAATAACGTTAAAATTGCTGTTTTAATTTTGCAAAAACTTAGAAAAATGCTGTTTTCAACTGCTCAAACTGATAAATTCATGTTTCTTTCGTGCGAAACGGCGATTTATGAGAAATGACGATAAAATTGCTGTTTTAAACTTGCAGAAACATAGAAAAACGCTGTTTTCAACTATTCAAACTGATAAATTCATGTTTCTTCCGTGCGAAACGGCGATTTATGAGAAATGACGATAAAATTGCCGTTTTAAACTTGCAAAAACATAGAAAAACGCTGTTTTCAAATATTCAAACTGACAAATTCATGTTTCTTCTGTGGGAAACGGCGATTTTTGAGAAATGACGATAAAATTGCTGTTTTAAACTTGCAAAAACATAGAAAAACGCTGTTTTCAACTATTCAAACTGATAAATTCATGTTTCTTTCGTGCGAAACGGCGATTTATGAGAAATGTCGATAAAATTGCTGTTTTAAACTTGCAAAACCATTAAAAAACGCTGTTTTCAACTATTCAAACTGATAAATTCATATTTCTTTCGTGCGAAACGGCGATTTATGAGAAATGACGATAAAATTGCTGTTTTAAACTTGCAAAAACATAGAAAAACGCTGTTTTGAACTATTCAAACTGACAAATTCATGTTTCTTTCGTGCGAAACGGCGATTTATGAGAAATGACGATAAAATTGCTGTTTTAAACTTGCAAAAACATAGAAAAACGCTGTTTTGAACTATTCAAACTGACAAATTCATGTTTCTTTCGTGCGAAACGGCGATTTATGAGAAATGACGATAAAATTGCTGTTTTTAAACTTGCAAAAACATAGAAAAACGCTGTTTTGAACTATTCAAACTGACAAACTCATGTTTCTTTCGTGCGAAACGGCGATTTATGAGAAATGACGATAAAATTGCAGTTTTAAACTTGCAAAAACATAGAAAAACGCTGTTTTGAACTATTCAAACTGACAAATTCATGTTTCTTTCGTGCGAAACGGCGATTTATGAGAAATGACGATAAAATTGCTGTTTTAAACTTGCAAAAACATAGAAAAACGCTGTTTTTAACTAATCAAACTGATAAATTCAGGTTTCTTTCGTTCTAAACGGTGGATCTTTGTGAAATTACGATAAAACTGCTGTTTTAAACTTGCAAAAACATAGAAAAACGTTGTTTTGAACTATTCAAACTGACAAATTCATGTTTCTTACGTGCGAAACGGCGATTTATGAGAAATCACGATAAAACTGCTGTTTTAAACTTGCAAGAACATAGAAAAACGCAGTTTTGAACTATTCAAACTGACAAATTCATGTTTCTTTCGTGCGAAACGGCGATTTATGAGAAATGACGATAAAATTGCTGTTTTAAACTTGCAAAAACATAGGAAAACGCTGTTTTGAACTATTCAAACTGACAAACTCATGTTTCTTTCGTGCGAAAGGGCGATTTATGAGAAATGACGATAAAATTGCTGTTTTAAACTTGCAAAAACATAGAAAAACGCTGTTTTGAACTACACAAACTGACAAATTCATGTTTCTTTCGTGCGAAACGGCGATTTATGAGAAATGACGATACAATTGCAGTTTTAAACTTGCAAAAACATAGAAAAACGCTGTTTTGTACTACTCAAACTGACAAATTCATGTTTCTTTCGTTCGAAACGGCGATTTTTGAGAAATGACGATAAAAATGCTGTTTTAAACTTGCAAAAACATAGAAAAACGCTGTTTTCAACTATTCAAACTGATAAATTCATGTTTCTTACGTTCGAAACGGTGGATTTTTGTGAAATCACGACAAAGTTGCTGTTTTAAACTTGCAAAAATATAGAATAACGCTATTTTCAACTACTGAAACTGATAAATTCATGTTTCTTTCGTGCGTAACGGCGATTTATGAAAAATAACGATAAAATTGCTGTTTTAATTTTGCAAAAACTTAGAAAAATGCTGTTTTCAACTGTTCAAACTGATAAATTCATGTTTCTTTCGTGCGAAACGGCGATTTATGAGAAATGACGATAAAATTGCTGTTTTAAACTTGCAGAAACATTGAAAAACGCTGTTTTCAACTATTCAAACTGATAAATTCATGTTTCTTCAGTGCGAAACGGCGATTTATGAGAAATGACGATAAAATTGCCGTTTTAAACTTGCAAAAACATAGAAAAACGCTGTTTTCAAATATTCAAACTGACAAATTCATGTTTCTTCCGTGGGAAACGGCGATTTTTGAGAAATGACGATAAAATTGCTGTTTTAAACTTGCAAAAACATAGAAAAACGCTGTTTTCAACTATTCAAACTGATAAATTCATGTTTCTTTTGTGCGAAACGGCGATTTATGAGAAATGTCGATAAAATTGCTGTTTTAAACTTGCAAAAACATTAAAAAACGCTGTTTTCAACTATTCAAAATGATAAATTCATATTTCTTTCGTGCGAAACGGCGATTTATGAGAAATGACGATAAAATTGCTGTTTTAACTTGCAAAAACATAGAAAAACGCTATTTTTAACAACTCAAACTAATAAATTCAGGTTTCTTTCGTGCAAAACGGCGATTTATGAGAAATGACGATAAAATTGCTGTTTTAAACTTGCAAAAACATAGAAAAACGCTATTTTCAACTGTTCAAACTGATAAATTCATGTTTCTTTTGTGCGAAACGGCGATTTATGAGAAATGACGATAAAATTGCTGTTTTAAACTTGCAAAAACATAGAAAACGCTGTTTTCAACTATTCAAACTGATAAATTCATGTTTATTTCGTGCGAAACGGCGATTTATGAGAAATGGCGATAAAATTGCTGTTTTAAACTTGCAAAAACATTAAAAAACGCTGTTTTCAACTATTCAAACTGATAAATTCATGTTTCTTTCGTGCGAAACGGCGATTTATGAGAAATGACGATAAAATTGCTGTTTTAAACTTGCAAAAACATAGAAAACGCTGTTTTCAACTATTCAAACTGATAAATTCATGTTTCTTCCGTGCGAAACGGCGATTTATGAGAAATGACGATAAAATTGCCGTTTTAAACTTGCTAAAACATAGAAAAACGCTGTTTTCAACTATTCAAACTGACAAATTCATGTTTCTTCCGTGGGAAACGGCGATTTTTGAGAAATGACGATAAAATTGCTGTTTTAAACTTGCAAAAACATAGAAAAACGCTGTTTTCAACTATTCAAACTGATAAATTCATGTTTCTTTCGTGCGAAACGGCGATTTATGAGAAATGTCGATAAAATTGCTGTTTTAAACTTGCAAAAACATTAAAAAACGCTGTTTTCAACTATTCAAACTGATAAATTCATATTTCTTTCGTGCGAAACGGCGATTTATGAGAAATAACGATAAAATTGCTGTTTTAAACTTGCAAAAACATAGAAAAACGCTATTTTTAACAACTCAAACTAATAAATTCAGGTTTCTTTCGTGCGAAACGGCGATTTATGAGAAATGACGATAAAATTGCTGTTTTAAACTTGCAAAAACATAGAAAAACGCTATTTTCAACTGTTCAAACTGATAAATTCATGTTTATTTCGTGCGAAACGGCGATTTATGAGAAATGACGATAAAATTGCTGTTTTATACTTGCAAAAACAAGAAAAACGCTGTTTTCAACTATTCAAACTGATAAGTTCATGTTTCTTTAGTACGAAACGGTGGATTTTTGTGAAATCACGATGAAACTGCTGTTTTAAACTAGCAAAACCAAGAAAACGCTGTTTTCAGCAATCTCAACTAACGTATTTAAAATGATGTTTTAAACTTGCAAAAACATAGAAAACGCTGTTTTGAACTATCCATACTGACAAATTCAGTTTTGTGGTTTGGGGTTCGAGGTTTTAGGTTTGGGGTTGAGGTTTGGGGTTTGAGGTTTGGGGTTTGGGGTACGAGTTTTTGGGTTTGGGGTTTAAGTTTGGGGTTTGAGGTTTGGGGTTCGCTGTTTGAGTTTTGGGGTTGGGGTTCGGTGTTTGAGGTTTGGGGTTTGGGGTTCGAGGTTTGAGGTTTGGGGTTCGAGGTTTGAGGTTTGGGTTTGAGGTTTGGGGTTTGAGGTTTGGGGTTTAGGTTTGGGGTTGAGGTTTGGGGTTGAGGTTTGGGGTTGAGGTTTGGGGTTTGAGGTTAGGGATTTGGGGTTCGAAGTTTGAGGTTTGGGGTTTGAGGTTTGGGGTTGGGAGTTCGAGTTTTGGGGTTTGGGGATTAGGTTTGGGGTTGAGGTTTGGGGTTGAGGTTTGGGGTTGAATTTCTCTTGTTGGAAACTGCGGATTTTTGTGAAATCACGATAAAACGCTGTTTTCAACTATTCAAACTGATAAATTCATGTTTCTTTCGTGAGAAACGGCGATTTAAGAGAAATGAAGATAAAATTGCTGTTTTAAACTTGCAAAAACATAGAAAAACGCTGTTTTCAACTATTCAAACTGACAAATTCATGTTTCTTTCGTGCGAAATGGCGATTTATGAGAAATGAAGCTAAAATTGCTGTTTTAAACTTGCAAAAACCAAGAAAAACGCTGTTTTGAACTATTCAAACTGACAAATTCATGTTTCATTCGTGCGAAACAGAGATTTATAAGAAATGACGATAAAATTGCTGTTTTAAACTTGCAAAAACATAGAAAAACGCTGTTTTGAACTACTCAAACTGATAAATTCATGTTTATTTAGTGCGAAACGGCGATTTATGAGAAATGACGATAAAATTGCTGTTTTAAACTTGCAAAAACATAGAAAAACGCTGTTTTCAATTATTCAAACTGATAAATTCATGTTTCTTTCGTTCGAAACTGTGAATTTTTGTGAAATCACGATAAAACTGCTGTTTTAAACTTGCAAAAACATAGAAAAACGCTGTTTTGAACTATTCAAACTAACAAATTCATGTTTCTTTCGTGCGAAACGGCGATTTATAAGAAATGAGGGAAAAATTACTTTTTTAAACTTGCAAAAACATAGAAAAACGCAGTTTTCAACTATTCAAACTGATATATTCATGTTTCTTTCGTGCGAAACGGCGATTTATGAGAAATGACGATAAAATTGCTGTTTTAAACTTGCAAAAACATAGAAAAACTCTGTTTTGAACTATTCAAACTGACAAATTCATGTTTCTCTCGTGCGAAACGGCGATTTATGTGAAATGACGATAAAATTGCTGTTTTAAACTTGCAAAAACATAGAAAAACGCTGTTTTTAACTATTCAAACTGATAAATTCAAGTTTTTTTCGTTCGAAACGGTGGATTTTTGTTAAATCACTATAAAACTGCTGTTTTAAACTTGCAAAAACATAGAAAAACGCTGTTTTGAACTATTCAAACTGACAAATTCATGTTTCTTTCGTGCGAAACGGCGATTTATGAGAAATCACGATAAAACTGCTGTTTTAAACTTGCAAAAACATAGAAAAACGCTGTTTTAAACTATTCAAACTGACAAATTCATGTTTCTTTCGTCCGAAACGGCGATTTATGAGAAATGACTGTAAAATTACTGTTTTAAACTTGCAAAACATAGAAAAACGCTGTTTTCAACTATTCAAACTGATAAATTCATGTTTCTTTCGTGCGAAACGGCGATTTATGAAAAATCACGATAAAACTGCTGTTTCAAAATTGCAAAAACATAGAAAAACGCAGTTTTGAACTATTTAAACTGACAAATTCATGTTTCTTTCGTGCGAAACGGCGATTTATGGGAAATGACGATAAAATTGCTGTTTTAAACTTGCAAAAACATAGAAAAACGCTGTTTTGAACTATTCAAACTGACAAACTCATGTTTCTTTCGTGCGAAACGGCGATTAATGAGAAATGACGATAAAATTGCAGTTTTAAACTTGCAAAAACATAGAAAAACGCTGTTTTCAACTATTCAATCTGATAAATTCATGTTTCTTTCGTGCGAAACGGCGATTTATGAAAAATCACGATAAAACTGCTGTTTCAAACTTGCAAAAACATAGAAAAACGCAGTTTTGAACTATTCAAACTGACAAATTCATGTTTCTTTCGTGCGAAACGGCGATTTATGAGAAATGACGATAAAATTGCTGTTTTAAACTTGCAAAAACATAGAAAAACGCTGTTTTGAACTATTCAAACTGACAAACTCATGTTTCTTTCGTGCGAAACGGCGATTTATGAGAAATGACGATAAAATTGCAGTTTTAAACTTGCAAAAACATAGAAAAACGCTGTTTTGAACTATTCAAACTGACAAATTCATGTTTCTTTCGTGCAAAACGGCGATTTATGAGAAATGACGATAAAATTGCTGTTTTAAACTTGCAAAAACATAGAAAAACGCTGTTTTGAACTACTCAAACTGATAAATTCATGTTTATTTTGTGCGAAACGGCGATTTATGAGAAATGACGATAAAATTGCTGTTTTAAACTTGCAAAAACATAGAAAAACGCTGTTTTCAATTATTCAAACTGATAAATTCATGTTTCTTTCGTTCGAAACTGTGAATTTTTGTGAAATCACGATAAAACTGCTGTTTTAAACTTGCAAAAACATAGAAAAACGCTGTTTTGAACTATTCAAACTGACAAATTCATGTTTCTTTCGTGCGAAACGGCGATTTATAAGAAATGAGGGAAAAATTACTTTTTTAAACTTGCAAAAACATAGAAAAACGCAGTTTTCAACTATTCAAACTGATATATTCATGTTTCTTTCGTGCGAAACGGCGATTTATGAGAAATGACGATAAAACTGCTGTTTTAAACTTGCAAAAACATAGAAAAACTCTGTTTTGAACTATTCAAACTGACAAATTCATGTTTCTCTCGTGCGAAACGGCGATTTATGAGAAATGACGATAATATTGCTGTTTTAAACTTGCAGAAACATAGAAAAACGCTGTTTTTAACTATTCAAACTGATAAATTCAAGTTTTTTTCGTTCGAAACGGTGGATTTTTGTTAAATCACTATAAAACTGCTGTTTTAAACTTGCAAAAACATAGAAAAACGCTGTTTTGAACTATTCAAACTGACAAATTCATGTTTCTTTCGTGCGAAACGGCGATTTATGAGAAATCACGATAAAACTGCTGTTTTAAACTTGCAAAAACATAGAAAAACGCTGTTTTAAACTATTCAAACTGACAAATTCATGTTTCTTTCGTCCGAAACGGCGATTTATGAGAAATGACTGTAAAATTACTGTTTTAAACTTGCAAAACATAGAAAAACGCTGTTTTCAACTATTCAAACTGATAAATTCATGTTTCTTTCGTGCGAAACGGCGATTTATGAAAAATCACGATAAAACTGCTGTTTCAAAATTGCAAAAACATAGAAAAACGCAGTTTTGAACTATTTAAACTGACAAATTCATGTTTCTTTCGTGCGAAACGGCGATTTATGGGAAATGACGATAAAATTGCTGTTTTAAACTTGCAAAAACATAGAAAAACGCTGTTTTGAACTATTCAAACTGACAAACTCATGTTTCTTTCGTGCGAAACGGCGATTTATGAGAAATGACGATAAAATTGCAGTTTTAAACTTGCAAAAACATAGAAAAACGCTGTTTTCAACTATTCAATCTGATAAATTCATGTTTCTTTCGTGCGAAACGGCGATTTATGAAAAATCACGATAAAACTGCTGTTTCAAACTTGCAAAAACATAGAAAAACGCAGTTTTGAACTATTCAAACTGACAAATTCATGTTTCTTTCGTGCGAAACGGCGATTTATGAGAAATGACGATAAAATTGCTGTTTTAAACTTGCAAAAACATAGAAAAACGCTGTTTTGAACTATTCAAACTGACAAACTCATGTTTCTTTCGTGCGAAACGGCGATTTATGAGAAATGACGATAAAATTGCAGTTTTAAACTTGCAAAAACATAGAAAAACGCTGTTTTGAACTATTCAAACTGACAAATTCATGTTTCTTTCGTGCGAAACGGCGATTTATGAGAAATGACGATAAAATTGCTGTTTTAAACTTGCAAAAACATAGAAAAACGCTGTTTTTAACTAATCAAACTGATAAATTCAGGTTTCTTTCGTTCTAAACGGTGGATCTTTGTGAAATTACGATAAAACTGCTGTTTTAAACTTGCAAAAACATAGAAAAACGTTGTTTTGAACTATTCAAACTGACAAATTCATGTTTCTTTCGTGCGAAACGGCGACTTATGAGAAATCACGATAAAACTGCTATTTTAAACTTGCAAAAACATAGAAAAACGCAGTTTTGAACTATTCAAACTGACAAATTCATGTTTCTTTCGTGCGAAACGGCGATTTATGAGAAATGACGATAAAATTGCTGTTTTAAACTTGCAAAAACATAGGAAAACGCTGTTTTGTACTATTCAAACTGACAAACTCATGTTTCTTTCGTGCGAAACGGCGATTTATGAGAAATGACGATAAAATTGCAGTTTTAAACTTGCAAAAACATAGAAAAACGCTGTTTTAAACTACTCAAACTGACAAATTCATGTTTCTTTCGTGCGAAACGGCGATTTATGAGAAATGACGATAAAATTGCTGTTTTAAACTTGCAAAAACATAGAAAAACGCTGTTTTGAACTATTCAAACTGACAAATTCATGTTTCTTTCGTGCGAAACGGCGATTTATGAGAAATGACGATAAAATTGCTGTTTTAAACTTGCAAAAACATAGAAAAACGCTATTTTCAACTGTTCAAACTGATAAATTCATGTTTATTTCGTGCGAAACGGCGATTTATGAGAAATGGCGATAAAATTACTGTTTTAAACTTGCAAAAACAAGAAAAACGCTGTTTTCAACTATACAAACTGATAAGTTCATGTTTCTTTAGTTCGAACGGTGGATTTTTGTGAAATCACTATGAAACTGCTGTTTTAAACTAGCAAAACCAAGAAAACGCTGTTTTCAACAATCTCAACTGACGTATTTAAAATGATGTTTTAAACTTGCAAAAACATAGAAAACCCTGTTTTGAAATATCCATACTGACAAATTGCAGTTTTAAACTTGCAAAAACATAGAAAAACGCTGTTTTGAACTACTCAAACTGACAAATTCATGTTTCTTTCGTGCGAAACGGCGATTTATGAGAAATGACGATAAAATTGCAGTTTTAAACTTGCAAGAACATAGAAAAACGCTGTTTTGAACTATTCAAACTGACAAATTCATGTTTCTTTCGTGCGAAACGGCGATTTATGAGAAATGACGATAAAATTGCTGTTTTAAACTTGCAAAAACATAGAAAAACGCTATTTTCAACTGTTCAAACTGATAAATTCATGTTTCTTTCGTGCGAAACGGCGATTTATGAGAAATGACGATAAAATTGCTGTTTTAAACTTGCAAAAACATAGAAAACGCTGTTTTCAACTATTCAAACTGATAAATTCATGTTTATTTCGTGCGAAACGGCGATTTATGAGAAATGGCGATAAAATTACTGTTTTAAACTTGCAAAAACAAGAAAAACGCTGTTTTCAACTATACAAACTGATAAGTTCATGTTTCTTTAGTTCGAACGGTGGATTTTTGTGAAATCACTATGAAACTGCTGTTTTAAACTAGCAAAACCAAGAAAACGCTGTTTTCAACAATCTCAACTGACGTATTTAAAATGATGTTTTAAACTTGCAAAAACATAGAAAACGCTGTTTTGAACTATCCATACTGACAAATTCAGTTTTGTGGTTTGGGGTTCGAGGTTTTAGGTTTGGGGTTGAGGTTTGGGGTTTGAGGTTTGGGGTTTGGGGTTCGAGTTTTGGGGTTTGGGGTTGAGGTTTGGGGTTTGAGGTTTGGGGTTCGCTGTTTTAGTTTTGGGGTTGGGGTTCGGTGTTTGAGGTTTGGGGTTTGGGGTTGAGGTTTGAGGTCGAGGTTTGTTTTTGAGATTTGGGGTTGAGGTTTGGGGTTGAGGTTTGGGGTTGAGGTTTGGGGTTTGAGGTTAGGGATTTAGGGTTCGAAGTTTGAGGTTTGGGGTTGGAGGTTCGAGTTTTGGGGTTTGGGGTTGAGGTTTGGGGTTGAGGTTTGGGGTTGAAGTTTGGGGTTGAGGTTTGGGGTTGAATTTCTCTTGTTGGAAACTGCGGATTTTTGTGAAATCACGATAAAACGCTGTTTTCAACTATTCAAACTGATAAATTCATGTTTCTTTCGTGAGAAACGGCGATTTAAGAGAAATGACGATTAAACTGCTGTTTTAAACTTGCAAAAACATAGAAAAACGCTGTTTTCAACTATTCAAACTGACAAATTCATGTTTCTTTCGTGCGAAACGGCAATTTATGAGAAATGACGCTAAAATTGCTGTTTTAAACTTGCAAAAACATAGAAAAACGCTGTTTTGAACTACTCAAACTGATAAATTCATATTTATTTTGTGCGAAACGGCGATTTATGAGAAATGACGATAAAATTGCTGTTTTAAACTTGCAAAAACATAGAAAAACGCTGTTTTCAATTATTTAAACTGATAAATTCATGTTTCTTTTGTTCGAAACTGTGGATTTTTGTGAAATCACGATAAAACTGCTGTTTTAAACTTGCAAAAACATAGAAAAACGCTGTTTTGAACTATTCAAACTAACAAATTCATGTTTCTTTCGTGCGAAACGGCGATTTATAAGAAATGACGGTAAAATTACTTTTTTAAACTTGCAAAAACATAGAAAAACGCTGTTTTCAACTATTCAAACTGATATATTCATGTTTCTTTCGTGCGAAACGGCGATTTATGAGAAATGACGATAAAATTGCTATTTTAAACTTGCAAAAACATAGAAAAACGCTGTTTTGAACTATTCAAACTGACAAATTCATGTTTCTTTCGTGCGAAACGGCGATTTATGAGAAATCACAATAAAACTGCTGTTTAAAACTTGCAAAAACATAGAAAAACGCTGTTTTGAACTATTCAAACTGACAAATTCATGTTTCTTTCGTGCGAAACGGCGATTTATGAAAAATCACGATAAAACTGCTGTTTTAAACTTGCAAAAACATTGAAAAACGCAGTTTTGAACTATTTAAACTGACAAATTCATGTTTCTTTCGTGCGAAACGGCGATTTAAGAGAAATGATGATAAAATTGCTGTTTTAAACTTGCAAAAACACAGAAAAACGCTGTTTTGAACTATTCAAACTGACAAACTCATGTTTCTTTTGTGCGAAACGGCGATTTATGAGAAATGACGATAAAATTGCTGTTTTAAACTTGCAAAAGCATAGAAAAACGCTGTTTTGAACTATTTAAACTGACAAATTCATATTTCTTTCGTGCGAAACGGCGATTTATGAGAAATGACGATAAAATTGCTGTTTTAAACTTGCAAAAACATAGAAAAACGCTGTTTTCAACTATTAAAACTGATAAATTCATGTTTCTTTTGTGCGAAATGGCGATTTATTAGAAATGACGATAAAATTGCTGTTTTAAACTTGCAAAAACATAGAAAAACGCTGTTTTAACTATTCAAACTGATAAATTCAGGTTTCTTTCGTTCTAAACGGTGGATCTTTGTGAAATTACGATAAAATTGCTGTTTTAAACTTGCAAAAACATAGAAAAACGTTGTTTTGAACTATTCAAACTGACAAATTCATGTTTCTTTCGTGCGAAACGGCGATTTATGAGAAATCACGATAAAACTGCTGTTTTAAACTTGCAAAAACATAGAAAAACGCAGTTTTGAACTATTCAAACTGACAAATTCATGTTTCTTTCGTGCGAAACGGCGATTTATGAGAAATGACGATAAAATTGCTGTTTTAAACTTGCAAAAACATAGGAAAACGCTGTTTTGAACTATTCAAACTGACAAACTCATGTTTCTTTCGTGCGAAACGGCGATTTATGAGAAATGACGATAAAATTGCAGTTTTAAACTTGCAAAAACATAGAAAAACGGTGTTTTGAACTACTCAAACTGACAAATTCATGTTTCTTTCGTGCGAAACGGCGATTTATGAGAAATGACGATAAAATTGCAGTTTTAAACTTGCAAAAACATAGAAAAACGCATTTTTGAACTATTCAAACTGACAAATTCATGTTTCTTTCGTGCGAAACGGCGATTTATGAGAAATGACGATAAAATTGCTGTTTTAAACTTGCAAAAACATAGAAAAACGCTATTTTCAACTGTTCAAACTGATAAATTCATGTTTCTTTCGTGCGAAACGGCGATTTATGAGAAATGACGATAAAATTGCTGTCTTAAACTTGCAAAAACATAGAAAACGCTGTTTTCAACTATTCAAACTGATAAATTCATGTTTATTTCGTGCGAAACGGCGATTTATGAGAAATGGCGATAAAATTACTGTTTTAAACTTGCAAAAACAAGAAAAACGCTGTTTTCAACTATACAAACTGATAAGTTCATGTTTCTTTAGTTCGAAACGGTGGATTTTTGTGAAATCACTATGAAACTGCTGTTTTAAACTAGCAAAACCAAGAAAACGCTATTTTCAACAATCTCAACTGACGTATTTAAAATGATGTTTTAAACTTGCAAAAACATAGAAAACGCTGTTTTGAACTATCCATACTGACAAATTCAGTTTTGTGGTTTGGGGTTCGAGGTTTTAGGTTTGGGGTTGAGGTTTGGGGTTTGGGGTTCGAGTTTTGGGGTTTGGGGTTGAGGTTTGGGGTTTGAGGTTTGGGGTTCGCTGTTTTAGTTTTGGGGTTGGGGTTCGGTGTTTGAGGTTTGGGGTTTGGGATTCGAAGTTTGAGGTTTGGGGTTCGAGGTTTGAGGTTTGGGTTTGAGGTTTGGGGTTGGGCGTTCGAGTTTGGGGTTGAGGTTTGAGGTCGAGGTTTGTAGTTGAGATTTGGGGTTGAGGTTTGGGGTTGAGGTTTGGGGTTGAGGTTTGGGGTTGAGGTTTGGGGTTGAGGTTTGGGGTTTGAGGTTAGGGATTTGGGGTTCGAAGTTTGAGGTTTGGGGTTGGAGGTTCGAGTTTTGGGGTTTGGGGTTGAGGTTTGGGGTTGAGGTTTGGGGTTGAGGTTTGGGGTTGAATTTCTCTTGTTGGAAACTGCGGATTTTTGTGAAATCACGATAAAACGCTGTTTTCAACTATTCAAACTGATAAATTCATGTTTCTTTCGTGAGAAACGGCGATTTAAGAGTAATGACGATTAAATTGCTGTTTTAAACTTGCAAAAACATAGAAAAACGCTGTTTTCAACTATTCAAACTGACAAATTCATGTTTCTTTCGTGCGAAACGGCAATTTATGAGAAATGACGCTAAAATTGCTGTTTTAAACTTGCAAAAACCAAGAAAAACGCTGTTTTGAACTATTCAAACTGACAAATTCATGTTTCATTCGTGCGAAACGGAGATTTATGAGAAATGACGATAAAATTGCTGTTTTAAACTTGCAAAAACATAGAAAAACGCTGTTTTGAACTACTCAAACTGATAAATTCATGTTTATTTTATGCGAAACGGCGGTTTATGAGAAATGACGATAAAATTGCTGTTTTAAACTTGCAAAAACATAGAAAAACGCTGTTTTCAATTATTTAAACTGATAAATTCATGTTTCTTTTGTTCGAAACTGTGGATTTTTGTGAAATCACGATAAAACTGCTGTTTTAAATTTGCAAAAACATAGAAAAACGCTGTTTTAAACTATTCAAACTAACAAATTCATGTTTCTTTCGTGCGAAACGGCGATTTATAAGAAATGACGGTAAAATTACTTTTTTAAACTTGCAAAAACATAGAAAAACGCTGTTTTCAACTATTCAAACTGATATATTCATGTTTCTTTCGTGCGAAACGGCGATTTATGAGAAATGACGATAAAATTGCTGTTTTAAACTTGCAAAAACATAGAAAAACGCTGTTTTCAACTATTTAAACTGATAAATTCATGTTTCTTTCGTGCAAAACGGCGATTTATGAGAAATGACGATAAAATTGCTGTTTTAAACTTGCAAAAACATAGAAAAACGCTGTTTTGAACTATTCAAACTGACAAATTCATGTTTCTTTCGTGCGAAACGGGGATTTATGAGAAATGACGATAAAATTGCTGTTTTAATTTTGCAAAAACATAGAAAAACGCTGTTTCCAACTATTCAAACTGATATATTCATGTTTCTTTCGTGCGAAACGGCGATTTATGAGAAATGACGATAAAATTGCTGTTTTAAACTTGCAAAAACATAGAAAAACGCTGTTTTTAACTATTCAAACTGATAAATTCAGGTTTTTTTCGTTCGAAACGGTGGATTTTTGTTAAATCACTATAAAACTGCTGTTTTAAACTTGCAAAAACATAGAAAAACGCTGTTTTGAACTATTCAAACTGACAAATTCATGTTTCTTTCGTGCGAAACGGCGATTTATGAGAAATCACGATAAAACTGCTGTTTTAAACTTGCAAAAACATAGAAAAACGCTGTTTTGAACTATTCAAACTGACAAATTCATGTTTCTTTCGTCCGAAACGGCGATTTATGAGAAATGACTGTAAAATTACTGTTTTAAACTTGCAAAACATAGAAAAACGCTGTTTTCAACTATTCAAACTGATAAATTCATGTTTCTTTCGTGCGAAACGGCGATTTATGAAAAATCACGATAAAACTGCTGTTTCAAACTTGCAAAAACATAGAAAAACGCAGTTTTGAACTATTCAAACTGACAAATTAATGTTTCTTTCGTGCGAAACGGCGATTTATGAGAAATGACGATAAAATTGCTGTTTTAAACTTGCAAAAACATAGAAAAACGCTGTTTTGAACTATTCAAACTGACAAATTCATGTTTCTTTCGTGCGAAACGGCGATTTATGAGAAATGACGATAAAATTGCTGTTTTAATTTTGCAAAAACATAGAAAAACGCTGTTTTCAAATATTCAAACTGATATATTCATGTTTCTTTCGTGCGAAACGGCGATTTATGAGAAATGACGATAAAATTGCTGTTTTAAACTTGCAAAAACATAGAAAAACGCTGTTTTTAACTATTCAAACTGATAAATTCAGGTTTTTTTCGTTCGAAACGGTGGATTTTTGTTAAATCACTATAAAACTGCTGTTTTAAACTTGCAAAAACATAGAAAAACGCTGTTTTGAACTATTCAAACTGACAAATTCATGTTTCTTTCGTGCGAAACGGCGATTTATGAGAAATCACAATAAAACTGCTGTTTAAAACTTGCAAAAACATAGAAAAACGCTGTTTTGAACTATTCAAACTGACAAATTCATGTTTCTTTCGTGCGAAACGGCGATTTATGAAAAATCACGATAAAACTGCTGTTTTAAACTTGCAAAAACATTGAAAAACGCAGTTTTGAACTATTCAAACTGACAAATTCATGTTTCTTTCGTGCGAAACGGCGATTTATGAGAAATGATGATAAAATTGCTGTTTTAAACTTGCAAAAACACAGAAAAACCCTGTTTTGAACTATTCAAACTGACAAACTCATGTTTCTTTTGAGCGAAACGGCGATTTATGAGAAATGACGATAAAATTGCTGTTTTAAACTTGCAAAAGCATAGAAAAACGCTGTTTTGAACTATTTAAACTGACAAATTCATGTTTCTTTCGTGCGAAACGGCGATTTATGAGAAATGACGATAAAATTGCTGTTTTAAACTTGCAAAAACATAGAAAAACGCTGTTTTGAACTATTCAAACTGACAAATTCATGTTTCTTTCGTGTGAAACAGCGATTTATGAGAAATGACGATAAAATTGCTGTTTTAAACTTGCAAAAACATAGAAAAACGCTGTTTTCAACTATTCAAACTGACAAATTTATGTTTCTTTCGTGCGAAACGGTGGGATTTTGTGAAATCACGATAAAACTGCTGTTTTAAACTTGCAAAAACATAGAAAAACGCTGTTTTGAACTATTCAAACTGACAAATTTATGTTTCTTTCGTGCGAAACGGTGATTTATGAGAAATGACGATAAAATTGCTGTTTTAAAATTGCAAAAACATAGAAAAACGCTGTTTTCAACTATTCAAACTGATAAATTCAGGTTTCCTTCGTGCGAAACGGCGATTTATGAGAAATGACGATAAAATTGCTGTTTTAAACTTGCAAAAACATAGAAAAACGCTGTTTTTAACTATTCAAACTGATAAATTCATGTTTCTTTCGTGCAAAACGGCGATTTATGAGAAATGACGATAAAATTGCTGTTTTAAACTTGCAAAAACATAGAAAAACGCTGTTTTCAACTATTCAAACTGACAAATTCATGTTTCTTTCGTGCGAAACGGCGATTTATGAGAAATGACTATAAATTTGCTGTTTTAAACTTGCAAAAACATAGAAAAACGCTGTTTTGAACTATTCAAACTGACAAATTCATGTTTCTTTCGTGTGAAACGGCGATTTATGAGAAATGACGATAAAATTGCTGTTTTAAACTTGCAAAAACATAGAAAAACGCTGTTTTCAACTATTCAAACTGATAAATTCATGTTTCTTTTGTGCGAAATGGCGATTTATTAGAAATGACGATAAAATTGCTGTTTTAAACTTGCAAAAACATAGAAAAACGCTGTTTTTAACTATTTAAACTGATAAATTCAGGTTTCTTTCGTTCTAAACGGTGGATTTTTGTAAAATTACGATAAAACTGCTGTTTTAAACTTGCAAAAACATAGAAAAACGTTGTTTTGAACTATTCAAACTGACAAATTCATGTTTCTTTCGTGTGAAACGGCGATTTATGAGAAATCACGATAAAACTGCTGTTTTAAACTTGCAAAAACATAGAAAAACGCAGTTTTGAACTATTCAAACTGACAAATTCATGTTTCTTTCGTGCGAAACGGCGATTTATGAGAAATGACGATAAAATTGCTGTTTTAAACTTGCAAAAACATAGGAAAACCCTGTTTTGAACTATTCAAACTAACAAATTCATGTTTCTTTCGTGCGAAACGGCGATTTATAAGAAATGACGGTAAAATTACTTTTTTAAACTTGCAAAAACATAGAAAAACGCTGTTTTCAACTATTCAAACTGATAAATTCATGTTTCTTTCGTGCAAAACGGCGATTTATGAGAAATGACGATAAAATTGCTGTTTTAAACTTGCAAAAACATAGAAAAACGCTGTTTTGAACTATTCAAACTGACAAATTCATGTTTCTTTCGTGCGAAACGGCGATTTATGAGAAATGACGATAAAATTGCGGTTTTAATTTTGCAAAAACATAGAAAAACGCTGTTTTCAAATATTCAAACTGATATATTCATGTTTCTTTCGTGCGAAACGGCGATTTATGAGAAATGACGATAAAATTGCTGTTTTAAACTTGCAAAAACATAGAAAAACGGTGTTTTGAACTACTCAAACTGACAAATTCATGTTTCTTTCGTGCGAAACGGCGATTTATGAGAAATGACGATAAAATTGCTGTTTTAAACTTGCAAAAACATAGGAAAACGCTGTTTTGAACTATTCAAACTGACAAACTCATGTTTCTTTCGTGCGAAACGGCGATTTATGAGAAATGACGATAAAATTGCAGTTTTAAACTTGCAAAAACATAGAAAAACGGTGTTTTGAACTACTCAAACTGACAAATTCATGTTTCTTTCGTGCGAAACGGCGATTTATGAGAAATGACGATAAAATTGCAGTTTTAAACTTGCAAAAACATAGAAAAACGCATTTTTGAACTATTCAAACTGACAAATTCATGTTTCTTTCGTGCGAAACGGCGATTTATGAGAAATGACGATAAAATTGCTGTTTTAAACTTGCAAAAACATAGAAAAACACTATTTTCAACTGTTCAAACTGATAAATTCATGTTTCTTTCGTGCGAAACGGCGATTTATGAGAATTGACGATAAAATTGCTGTCTTAAACTTGCAAAAACATAGAAAACGCTGTTTTCAACTATTCAAACTGATAAATTCATGTTTATTTCGTGCGAAACGGCGATTTATGAGAAATGGCGATAAAATTACTGTTTTAAACTTGCAAAAACAAGAAAAACGCTGTTTTCAACTATACAAACTGATAAGTTCATGTTTCTTTAGTTCGAAACGGTGGATTTTTGTGAAATCACTATGAAACTGCTGTTTTAAACTAGCAAAACCAAGAAAACGCTATTTTCAACAATCTCAACTGACGTATTTAAAATGATGTTTTAAACTTGCAAAAACATAGAAAACGCTGTTTTGAACTATCCATACTGACAAATTCAGTTTTGTGGTTTGGGGTTCGAGGTTTTAGGTTTGGGGTTGAGGTTTGGGGTTTGGGGTTCGAGTTTTGGGGTTTGGGGTTGAGGTTTGGGGTTTGAGGTTTGGGGTTCGCTGTTTTAGTTTTGGGGTTGGGGTTCGGTGTTTGAGGTTTGGGGTTTGGGATTCGAAGTTTGAGGTTTGGGGTTCGAGGTTTGAGGTTTGGGTTTGAGGTTTGGGGTTGGGCGTTCGAGTTTGGGGTTGAGGTTTGAGGTCGAGGTTTGTAGTTGAGATTTGGGGTTGAGGTTTGGGGTTGAGGTTTGGGGTTGAGGTTTGGGGTTGAGGTTTGGGGTTGAGGTTTGGGGTTGAGGTTTGGGGTTTGAGGTTAGGGATTTGGGGTTCGAAGTTTGAGGTTTGGGGTTGGAGGTTCGAGTTTTGGGGTTTGGGGTTGAGGTTTGGGGTTGAGGTTTGGGGTTGAGGTTTGGGGTTGAATTTCTCTTGTTGGAAACTGCGGATTTTTGTGAAATCACGATAAAACGCTGTTTTCAACTATTCAAACTGATAAATTCATGTTTCTTTCGTGAGAAACGGCGATTTAAGAGTAATGACGATTAAATTGCTGTTTTAAACTTGCAAAAACATAGAAAAACGCTGTTTTCAACTATTCAAACTGACAATTCATGTTTCTTTCGTGCGAAACGACAATTTATGAGAAATGACGCTAAAATTGCTGTTTTAAACTTGCAAAAACCAAGAAAAACGCTGTTTTGAACTATTCAAAACTGACAAATTCATGTTTCATTCGTGCGAAACGGAGATTTATGAGAAATGACGATAAAATTGCTGTTTTAAACTTGCAAAAACATAGAAAAACGCTGTTTTGAACTACTCAAACTGATAAATTCATGTTTATTTTATGCGAAACGGCGGTTTATGAGAAATGACGATAAAATTGCTGTTTTAAACTTGCAAAAACATAGAAAAACGCTGTTTTCAATTATTTAAACTGATAAATTCATGTTTTATTCTGTTCGAAACTGTGGATTTTTGTGAAATCACGATAAAACTGCTGTTTTAAATTTGCAAAAACATAGAAAAACGCTGTTTTAAACTATTCAAACTAACAAATTCATGTTTCTTTTGTGCGAAACGGCGATTTATAAGAAATGACGGTAAAATTACTTTTTTAAACTTGCAAAAACATAGAAAAAACGCTGTTTTCAACTATTCAAACTGATATATTCATGTTTCTTTCGTGCGAAACGGCGATTTATGAGAAATGACGATAAAATTGCTGTTTTAAACTTGCAAAAACATAGAAAAACGCTGTTTTCAACTATTTAAACTGATAAATTCATGTTTCTTTCGTGCAAAACGGCGATTTATGAAAAATGACGATAAAATTGCTGTTTTTAAACTTGCAAAAACATAGAAAAACGCTGTTTTGAACTATTCAAACTGACAAATTCATGTTTCTTTCGTGCGAAACGGGGATTTATGAGAAATGACGATAAAATTGCTGTTTTAATTTTGCAAAAACATAGAAAAACGCTGTTTCCAACTATTCAAACTGATATATTCATGTTTCTTTCGTGCGAAACGGCGATTTATGAGAAATGACGATAAAATTGCTGTTTTAAACTTGCAAAAACATAGAAAAACGCTGTTTTTAACTATTCAAACTGATAAATTCAGGTTTTTTTCGTTCGAAACGGTGGATTTTTGTTAAATCACTATAAAACTGCTGTTTTAAACTTGCAAAAACATAGAAAAAACGCTGTTTTGAACTATTCAAACTGACAAATTCATGTTTCCTTTCGTGCGGAAACGGCGATTTATGAGAAATCACGATAAAACTGCTGTTTTAAACTTGCAAAAACATAGAAAAACGCTGTTTTGAACTATTCAAAACTGACAAATTCATGTTTCTTTCGTCCGAAACGGCGATTTATGAGAAATGACTGTAAAATTACTGTTTTAAACTTGCAAAACATAGAAAAACGCTGTTTTCAACTATTCAAACTGATAAATTCATGTTTCTTTCGTGCGAAACGGCGATTTATGAAAAATCACGATAAAACTGCTGTTTCAAACTTGCAAAAACATAGAAAAACGCTGTTTTGAACTATTCAAACTGACAAATTAATGTTTCTTTCGTGCGAAACGGCGATTTATGAGAAATGACGATAAAATTGCTGTTTTAAACTTGCAAAAACATAGAAAAACGCTGTTTTGAACTATTCAAACTAGACAAATTCATGTTTCTTTCGTGCGAAACGGCGATTTATGAGAAATGACGATAAAATTGCTGTTTTAATTTTGCAAAAACATAGAAAAACGCTGTTTTCAAATATTCAAACTGATATATTCATGTTTCTTTCGTGCGAAACGGCGATTTATGAGAAATGACGATAAAATTGCTGTTTTAAACTTGCAAAAACATAGAAAAACGCTGTTTTTAACTATTCAAACTGATAAATTCAGGTTTTTTTCGTTCGAAACGGTGGATTTTTGTTAAATCACTATAAAACTGCTGTTTTAAACTTGCAAAAACTTAGAAAAACGCTGTGTTTGAACTATTCAAACTGACAAATTCATGTTTCTTTCGTGCGAAACGGCGATTTATGAGAAATCACAATAAAACTGCTGTTTAAAACTTGCAAAAACATAGAAAAACGCAGTTTTGAACTATTCAAACTGACAAATTCATGTTTCTTTCGTGCGAAACGGCGATTTATGAAAAATCACGATAAAACTGCTGTTTTAAACTTGCAAAAACATTGAAAAACGCAGTTTTGAACTATTCAAACTGACAAATTCATGTTTCTTTCGTGCGAAACGGCGATTTATGAGAAATGATGATAAAATTGCTGTTTTAAACTTGCAAAAACACAGAAAAACCCTGTTTTGAACTATTCAAACTGACAGAACTCATGTTTCTTTTGAGCGAAACGGCGATTTATGAGAAATGACGATAAATTGCTGTTTTAAACTTGCAAAAGCATAGAAAAACGCTGTTTTTGAACTATTTAAACTGACAAATTCATGTTTCTTTCGTGCGAAACGGCGATTTATGAGAAATGACGATAAAATTGCTGTTTTAAACTTGCAAAAAACATAGAAAAACGCTGTTTTGAACTATTCAAACTGACAAATTCATGTTTCTTTCGTGTGAAACAGCGATTTATGAGAAATGACGATAAAATTGCTGTTTTAAACTTGCAAAAACATAGAAAAACGCTGTTTTCAACTATTCAAACTGACAAATTTATGTTTCTTTCGTGCGAAACGGTGGGGATTTTGTGAAATCACGATAAAACTGCTGTTTTAAACTTGCAAAAACATAGAAAAACGCTGTTTTGAACTATTCAAACTGACAAATTTATGTTTCTTTCGTGCGAAACGGTGATTTATGAGAAATGACGATAAAATTGCTGTTTTAAAATTGCAAAAACATAGAAAAACGCTGTTTTCAACTATTCAAACTGATAAATTCAGGTTTCCTTCGTGCGAAACGGCGATTTATGAGAAATGACGATAAAATTGCTGTTTTAAACTTGCAAAACATAGAAAAACGCTGTTTTTAACTATTCAAACTGATAAATTCATGTTTCTTTCGTGCGAAACGGCGATTATGAGAAATGACGATAAAATTGCTGTTTTAAACTTGCAAAAACATAGAAAAACGCTGTTTTCAACTATTCAAACTGACAAATTCATGTTTCTTTCGTGCGAAACGGCGATTTATGAGAAATGACTATAAATTTGCTGTTTTAAACTTGCAAAAACATAGAAAAACGCTGTTTTGAACTATTCAAAACTGACAAATTCATGTTTCTTTCGTGTGAAACGGCGATTTATGAGAAATGACGATAAAATTGCTGTTTTAAACTTGCAAAAACATAGAAAAACGCTGTTTTCAACTATTCAAACTATAAATTCATGTTTCTTTTGTGCGAAATGGCGATTTATTAGAAATGACGATAAAATTGCTGTTTTAAACTTGCAAAAACATAGAAAAACGCTGTTTTTAACTATTTAAACTGATAAATTCAGGTTTTCTTTCGTTCTAAACGGTGGATTTTTGTAAAATTACGATAAAACTGCTGTTTTAAACTTGCAAAAACATAGAAAAACGTTGTTTTGAACTATTCAAACTGACAAATTCATGTTTCTTTCGTGCGAAACGGCGATTTATGAGAAATCACGATAAAACTGCTGTTTTAAACTTGCAAAAACATAGAAAAACGCAGTTTTTGAACTATTCAAACTGACAAATTCATGTTTCTTTCGTGCGAAACGGCGATTTATGAGAAATGACGATAAAATTGCTGTTTTAAACTTGCAAAAACATAGAAAAACGCTGTTTTGAACTATTCAAACTGACAAATTCATGTTTCTTTCGTGCGAAACGGCGATTTATAAAAAATCACGATAAAACTGCTGTTTTAAACTTGCAAAAACATTGAAAAACGCAGTTTTGAACTATTCAAACTGACAAATTCATGTTTCTTTCGTGCGAAACGGCGATTTATGAGAAATGATGATAAAATTGCTGTTTTAAACTTGCAAAAACACAGAAAAACGCTGTTTTTGAACTATTCAAACTGACAAACTCATGTTTCTTTTGTGCGAAACGGCGATTTATGAGAAATGACGATAAAATTGCTGTTTTAAACTTGCAAAAGCATAGAAAAACGCTGTTTTGAACTATTTAAACTGACAAATTCATGTTTCTTTCGTGCGAAACGGCGATTTATGAGAAATGACGATAAAATTGCTGTTTTAAACTTGCAAAAACATAGAAAAACGCTGTTTTGAACTATTCAAACTGACAAATTCATGTTTCTTTCGTGTGAAACAGCGATTTATGAGAAATGACGATAAAATTGCTGTTTTAAACTTGCAAAAACATAGAAAAACGCTGTTTTCAACTATTCAAACTGATATATTCATGTTTCTTTCGTGCGAAACGGCGATTTATGAGAAATGACGATAAAATTGCTGTTTTAAACTTGCAAAAACATAGAAAAACGCTGTTTTTAACTATTCAAACTGATAAATTCAGGTTTTTTTTCGTTCGAAACGGTGGATTTTTTGTTAAATCACTATAAAACTGCTGTTTTAAACTTGCAAAAACTAGAAAAACGCTGTTTTGAACTATTCAAACTGACAAATTCATGTTTCTTTCGTGCGAAACGGCGATTTATGAGAAATCACGATAAAACTGCTGTTTTAAACTTGCAAAAACATAGAAAAACGCTGTTTTGAACTATTCAAACTGACAAATTCATGTTTCTTTCGTCCGAAACGGCGATTTATGAGAAATGACTGTAAAATTACTGTTTTAAACTTGCAAAACATAGAAAAACGCTGTTTTCAACTATTCAAACTGATAAATTCATGTTTCTTTCGTGCGAAACGGCGATTTATGAAAAATCACGATAAAACTGCTGTTTCAAACTTGCAAAAACATAGAAAAACGCAGTTTTGAACTATTCAAACTGACAAATTAATGTTTCTTTCGTGCGAAACGGCGATTTATGAGAAATGACGATAAAATTGCTGTTTTAAACTTGCAAAACATAGAAAAACGCTGTTTTGAACTATTCAAACTGACAAATTCATGTTTCTTTCGTGCGAAACGGCGATTTATGAGAAATGACGATAAAATTGCTGTTTTAATTTTGCAAAAACATAGAAAAACGCTGTTTTCAAATATTCAAACTGATATATTCATGTTTCTTTCGTGCGAAACGGCGATTTATGAGAAATGACGATAAAATTGCTGTTTTAAACTTGCAAAAACATAGAAAAACGCTGTTTTTAACTATTCAAACTGATAAATTCAGGTTTTTTTCGTTCGAAACGGTGGATTTTTGTTAAATCACTATAAAACTGCTGTTTTAAACTTGCAAAAACATAGAAAAACGCTGTTTTGAACTATTCAAACTGACAAATTCATGTTTCTTTCGTGCGAAACGGCGATTTATGAGAAATCACAATAAAACTGCTGTTTAAAACTTGCAAAAACATAGAAAAACGCTGTTTTGAACTATTCAAACTGACAAATTCATGTTTCTTTCGTGCGAAACGGCGATTTATGAAAAATCACGATAAAACTGCTGTTTAAACTTGCAAAAACATTGAAAAACGCAGTTTTGAACTATTCAAACTGACAAATCATGTTTCTTTCGTGCGAAACGGCGATTTATGAGAAATGATGATAAAATTGCTGTTTTAAACTTGCAAAAACACAGAAAAACCCTGTTTTTGAACTATTCAAACTGACAAACTCATGTTTCTTTTGAGCGAAACGGCGATTTATGAGAAATGACGATAAAATTGCTGTTTTAAACTTGCAAAAGCATAGAAAAACGCTGTTTTGAACTATTTAAACTGACAAATTCATGTTTCTTTCGTGCGAAACGGCGATTTATGAGAATGACGATAAAATTGCTGTTTTAAACTTGCAAAAACATAGAAAAACGCTGTTTTGAACTATTCAAACTGACAAATTCATGTTTCTTTCGTGTGAAACAGCGATTTATGAGAAATGACGATAAAATTGCTGTTTTAAACTTGCAAAAACATAGAAAAACGCTGTTTTCAACTATTCAAACTGACAAATTTATGTTTCTTTCGTGCGAAACGGTGGGGATTTTGTGAAATCACGATAAAACTGCTGTTTTAAACTTGCAAAAACATAGAAAAACGCTGTTTTGAACTATTCAAACTGACAAATTTATGTTTCTTTCGTGCGAAACGGTGATTTATGAGAAATGACGATAAAAATTGCTGTTTTAAAATTGCAAAAACATAGAAAAACGCTGTTTTCAACTATTCAAACTGATAAATCAGGTTTCCTTCGTGCGAAACGGCGATTTATGAGAAATGACGATAAAATTGCTGTTTTAAACTTGCAAAAACATAGAAAAACGCTGTTTTTAACTATTCAAACTGATAAATTCATGTTTCTTTCGTGCGAAACGGCGATTTATGAGAAATGACGATAAAATTGCTGTTTTAAACTTGCAAAAACATAGAAAAACGCTGTTTTCAACTATTCAAACTGACAAATTCATGTTTCTTTCGTGCGAAACGGCGATTTATGAGAAATGACTATAAATTTGCTGCTGTTTTAAACTTGCAAAAACATAGAAAAACGCTGTTTTGAACTATTCAAACTGACAAATTCATGTTTCTTTCGTGTGAAACGGCGATTTATGAGAAATGACGATAAAATTGCTGTTTTAAACTTGCAAAAACATAGAAAAACGCTGTTTCCAACTATTCAAACTGATATATTCATGTTTCTTTCGTGCGAAACGGCGATTTATGAGAAATGACGATAAAATTGCTGTTTTAAACTTGCAAAAACATAGAAAAACGCTGTTTTAACTATTCAAACTGATAAATTCAGGTTTTTTTTTCGTTCGAAACGGTGGATTTTTGTTAAATCACTATAAAACTGCTGTTTTAAACTTGCAAAAACATAGAAAAACGCTGTTTTGAACTATTCAAACTGACAAATTCATGTTTCTTTCGTGCGAAACGGCGATTTATGAGAAATCACGATAAAACTGCTGTTTTAAACTTGCAAAAACATAGAAAAACGCTGTTTTGAACTATTCAAACTGACAAATTCATGTTTCTTTCGTCCGAAACGGCGATTTATGAGAAATGACTGTAAAATTACTGTTTTAAACTTGCAAAACATAGAAAAACGCTGTTTTCAACTATTCAAACTGATAAATTCATGTTTCTTTTCGTGCGAAACGGCGATTTATGAAAAATCACGATAAAACTGCTGTTTCAAACTTGCAAAAACATAGAAAAACGCAGTTTTGAACTATTCAAACTGACAAATTAATGTTTCTTTCGTGCGAAACGGCGATTTATGAGAAATGACGATAAAATTGCTGTTTTAAACTTGCAAAAACATAGAAAAACGCTGTTTTGAACTATTCAAACTGACAAATTCATGTTTCTTTCGTGCGAAACGGCGATTTATGAGAAATGACGATAAAATTGCTGTTTTAATTTTGCAAAAACATAGAAAAACGCTGTTTTCAAATATTCAAACTGATATATTCATGTTTCTTTCGTAGGCGAAACGGCGATTTATGAGAAATGACGATAAAATTGCTGTTTTAAACTTGCAAAAAACATAGAAAAACGCTGTTTTTAACTATTCAAACTGATAAATTCAGGTTTTTTTTTTCGTTCGAAACGGTGGATTTTTGTTAAATCACTATAAAACTGCTGTTTTAAACTTGCAAAAACATAGAAAAACGCTGTTTGAACTATTCAAACTGACAAATTCATGTTTCTTTCGTGCGAAACGGCGATTTATGAGAAATCACAATAAAACTGCTGTTTAAAACTTGCAAAAACATAGAAAAACGCTGTTTTGAACTATTCAAACTGACAAATTCATGTTTCTTTCGTGCGAAACGGCGATTTATGAAAAATCACGATAAAACTGCTGTTTTAAACTTGCAAAAACATTGAAAAAACGCAGTTTTGAACTATTCAAACTGACAAATTCCATGTTTCTTTCGTGCGAAACGGCGATTTATGAGAAATGATGATAAAATTGCTGTTTTAAACTTGCAAAAACACAGAAAAACCCTGTTTTGAACTATTCAAACTGACAAACTCATGTTTCTTTTGAGCGAAACGGCGATTTATGAGAAATGACGATAAAATTGCTGTTTTAACTTGCAAAAGCATAGAAAAACGCTGTTTTGAACTATTTAAACTGACAAATTCATGTTTCTTTCGTGCGAAACGGCGATTTATGAGAAATGACGATAAAATTGCTGTTTTAAACTTGCAAAAACATAGAAAAACGCTGTTTTGAACTATTCAAACTGACAAATTCATGTTTCTTTCGTGTGAAACAGCGATTTATGAGAAATGACGATAAAATTGCTGTTTTAAACTTGCAAAAACATAGAAAAACGCTGTTTTCAACTATTCAAACTGACAAATTAATGTTTCTTTCGTGCGAAACGGTGGGATTTTGTGAAATCACGATAAAACTGCTGTTTTAAACTTGCAAAAACATAGAAAAACGCTGTTTTGAACTATTCAAACTGACAAATTTATGTTTCTTTCGTGCGAAACGGTGATTTATGAGAAATGACGATAAAATTGCTGTTTTAAAATTGCAAAAACATAGAAAAACGCTGTTTTCAACTATTCAAACTGATAAATTCAGGTTTCCTTCGTGCGGAAACCGGCGATTTATGAGAAATGACGATAAAATTGCTGTTTTAAACTTGCAAAAACATAGAAAAACGCTGTTTTTAACTATTCAAACTGATAAATTCATGTTTCTTTCGTGCGAAACGGCGATTTATGAGAAATGACGATAAAATTGCTGTTTTAAACTTGCAAAAACATAGAAAAACGCTGTTTTCAACTATTCAAACTGACAAATTCATGTTTCTTTCGTGCGAAACGGCGATTATGAGAAATGACTATAAATTTGCTGTTTTAAACTTGCAAAAACATAGAAAAACGCTGTTTTGAACTATTCAAACTGACAAATTCATGTTTCTTTCGTGTGAAACGGCGATTTATGAGAAATGACGATAAAATTGCTGTTTTAAACTTGCAAAAACATAGAAAAACGCTGTTTTCAACTATTCAAACTGATAAATTCATGTTTCTTTTGTGCGAAATGGCGATTTATTAGAAATGACGATAAAATTGCTGTTTTTAAACTTGCAAAAACATAGAAAAACGCTGTTTTTAACTATTTAAACTGATAAATTCAGGTTTCTTTCGTTCTAAACGGTGGATTTTTTGTAAAATTACGATAAAACTGCTGTTTTAAACTTGCAAAAACATAGAAAAACGTTGTTTTGAACTATTCAAACTGACAAATTCATGTTTCTTTCGTGCGAAACGGCGATTTATGAGAAATCACGATAAACTGCTGTTTTAAACTTGCAAAAACATAGAAAAACGCAGTTTTGAACTATTCAAACTGACAAATTCATGTTTCTTTCGTGCGAAACGGCCGATTTATGAGAAATGACGATAAATTGCTGTTTTAAACTTGCAAAAACATAGAAAAACGCTGTTTTGAACTATTCAAACTGACAAATTCATGTTTCTTTCGTGCGAAACGGCGATTTATAAAAAATCACGATAAAACTGCTGTTTTAAACTTGCAAAAACATTGAAAAACGCAGTTTTGAACTATTCAAACTGACAAATTCATGTTTCTTTCGTGCGAAACGGCGATTTATGAGAAATGATGATAAAATTGCTGTTTTAAACTTGCAAAAACACAGAAAAACGCTGTTTTGAACTATTCAAACTGACAAACTCATGTTTCTTTTGTGCGAAACGGCGATTTATGAGAAATGACGATAAAATTGCTGTTTTAAACTTGCAAAAGCATAGAAAAACGCTGTTTTGAACTATTTAAACTGACAAATTCATGTTTCTTTCGTGCGAAACGGCGATTTATGAGAAATGACGATAAATTGCTGTTTTAAACTTGCAAAAACATAGAAAAACGCTGTTTTGAACTATTCAAACTGACAAATTCATGTTTCTTTCGTGTGTGAAACAGCGATTTATGAGAAATGACGATAAAATTGCTGTTTTAAACTTGCAAAAACATAGAAAAACGCTGTTTTCAACTATTCAAACTGACAAATTCATGTTTCTTTCGTGCGAAACGGTGGGATTTTGTGAAATCACGATAAAACTGCTGTTTTAAACTTGCAAAAACATAGAAAAACGCTGTTTTGAACTATTCAAACTGACAAATTTATGTTTCTTTCGTGCGAAACGGTGATTTATGAGAAATGACGATAAAATTGCTGTTTTAAAATTGCAAAAACATAGAAAACGCTGTTTTCAACTATTCAAACTGATAAATTCAGGTTTCTTTCGTGCGAAACGGCGATATATGAGAAATGACGATAAAATTGCTGTTTTAAACTTGCAAAAACATAGAAAAACGCTGTTTTTAACTATTCAAACTGATAAATTCATGTTTCTTTCGTGCGAAACGGCGATTTATGAGAAATGACGATAAAATTGCTGTTTTAAACTTGCAAAAACATAGAAAAACGCTGTTTTCAACTATTCAAACTGACAAATTCATGTTTCTTTCGTGTGAAACGGCGATTTATGAGAAATGACGATAAAATTGCTGTTTTAAACTTGCAATAACATAGAAAAACGCTGTTTTCAACTATTCAAACTGATAAATTCATGTTTCTTTTGTGCGAAATGGCGATTTATTAGAAATGACGATAAAATTGCTGTTTTAAACTTGCAAAAACATAGAAAAACGCTGTTTTTAACTATTCAAACTGATAAATTCAGGTTTCTTTCGTTCTAAACGGTGGATTTTTGTGAAATTACGATAAAACTGCTGTTTTAAACTTGCAAAAACATAGAAAAACGTTGTTTTGAACTATTCAAACTGACAAATTCATGTTTCTTTCTTGCGAAACGGCGATTTATGAGAAATCACGATAAAACTGCTGTTTTAAACTTGCAAAAACATAGAAAAACGCAGTTTTGAACTATTCAAACTGACAAATTCATGTTTCTTTCGTGCGAAACGGCGATTTATGAGAAATGACGATAAAATTGCTGTTTTAAACTTGCAAAAACATAGGAAAACCCTGTTTTGAACTATTCAAACTGACAAACTCATGTTTCTTTCGTGCGAAACGGCGATTTATGAGAAATGACGATAAAATTGCAGTTTTAAACTAGCAAAAACATAGAAAAACGCTGTTTTGAACTATTCAAACTGACAAACTCTTATTTCTTTCGTGCGAAACGGCGATTTATGAGAAATGACGATAAAATTGCAGTTTTAAACTTGCAAAAACATAGAAAAACGCTGTTTTGAACTATTCAAACTGACAAATTCATGTTTCTTTCGTGCGAAACGGCGATTTATGAGAAATGACGATAAAATTGCTGTTTTAAACTTGCAAAAACATAGAAAAACGCTGTTTTCAACTATTCAAACTGACAAATTCATGTTTCTTTCGTGCGAAGCGGCGATTTATGAGTAATGACGATAAAATTGCTGTTTTAAACTTGCAAAAACATTGAAAAACGCTGTTTTTAACTATTCAAACTGATAAATTCATGTTTCTTTCGTGCGAAACGCCGATTTATGAGAAATGACGATAAAATTGCTGTTTTAAACTTGATAAAACATAGAAAACGCTGTTTTGAACTATCCATACTGACAAATTCAGTTTTGTGGTTTGGGGTTCGAGGTTTTAGGTTTGGGGTTGAGGTTTGGGGTTTGAGGTTTGGGGTTTGGGGTTCGAGTTTTGGGGTTTGGGGTTGAGGTTTGGGGTTTGAGGTTTGGGGTCCCCTGTTTTAGTTTTGGGGTTGGGGTTCGGTGTTTGAGGTTTGGTGTTTGGGGTTCGAGGTTTGAGGTTTGGGGTTCGAGGTTTGAGGTTTGGGTTTGAGGTTTGGGGTTTGAGGTTTGGGGTTGGGCGTTCGAGTTTGGGGTTGAGGTTTAAGGTAGAGGTTTGTAGTTGAGATTTGGGGTTGAGGTTTAGGGTTGAGGTTTGGGGTTGAAGTTTGGGGTTGAGGTTTGGGGTTGAGGTTTGGGGTTTATGGTTAGGGATTTGGGGTTCGAAGTTTGAGGTTTGGGGTTGGAGGTTCGAGTTTTGGGGTTTGGGGTTGAGGTTTGGGGTTGAGGTTTGGGGTTGAGGTTTGGGGTTGAATTTCTCTTGTTGGAAACTGCGGATTTTTGTGAAATCACGATAAAACGCTGTTTTCAACTATTCAAACTGATAAATTCATGTTTCTTTCGTGAGAAACGGCGATTTAAGAGAAATGACGATTAAATTGCTGTTTTAAACTTGCAAAAACATAGAAAAACGCTGTTTTCAACTATTCAAACTGACAAATTCATGTTTCTTTCGTGCGAAACGGCAATTTATGAGAAATGACGCTAAAATTGCTGTTTTAAACTTGCAAAAACCAAGAAAAACGCTGTTTTGAACTATTCAAACTGACAAATTCATGTTTCATTCGTGCGAAACGGAGATTTATGAGAAATGACGATAAAATTGCTGTTTTAAACTTGCAAAAACATAGAAAAACGCTGTTTTGAACTACTCAAACTGATAAATTCATGTTTATTTTGTGCGAAACGGCGATTTATGAGAAATGACGATAAAATTGCTGTTTTAAACTTGCAAAAACATAGAAAAACCCTGTTTTCAATTATTTAAACTGATAAATTCATGTTTCTTTTGTTCGAAACTGTGGATTTTTGTGAAATCACGATAAAACTGCTGTTTTAAATTTGCCAAAAACATAGAAAAACGCTGTTTTGAACTATTCAAACTAACAAATTCATGTTTCTTTCGTGTGAAACGGCGATTTATGAGAAATGACGATAAAATTGCTGTTTTAAACTTGCAAAAACATAGAAAAACGCTGTTTTTTACTATTCAAACTGATAAATTCAGGTTTTTTTCGTTCGAAACGGTGGATTTTTGTTAAATCACTATAAAACTGCTGTTTTAAACTTGCAAAAACATAGAAAAACGCAGTTCTCAACTATTCAAACTGATAAATTCATGTTTCTTCCGTGTGAAACGGCGATTTATGAGAAATGACGATAAAATTGCTGTTTTAAACTTGCAAAAACATAGAAAAACGCTGTTTTGAACTATTCAAACTGACAAATTCATGTTTCTTTCGTGCGAAACGGCGATTTATGAGAAATGACGATAAAATTGCTGTTTTAAACTTGCAAAAACATAGAAAAACGCTGTTTTCAACTATTCAAACTGACAAATTCATGTTTCTTTCGTGCGAAGCGGCGATTTATGAGTAATGACGATAAAATTGCTGTTTTAAACTTGCAAAAACATTGAAAAACGCTGTTTTTAACTATTCAAACTGATAAATTCATGTTTCTTTCGTGCGAAACGCCGATTTATGAGAAATGACGATAAAATTGCTGTTTTAAACTTGATAAAACATAGAAAACGCTGTTTTGAACTATCCATACTGACAAATTCAGTTTTGTGGTTTGGGGTTCGAGGTTTTAGGTTTGGGGTTGAGGTTTGGGGTTTGAGGTTTGGGGTTTGGGGTTCGAGTTTTGGGGTTTGGGTTGAGGTTTGGGGTTTGAGGATTGGGGTCCCCTGTTTTAGTTTTGGGGTTGGGGTTCGGTGTTTGAGGTTTGGTGTTTGGGGTTCGAGGTTTGAGGTTTGGGGTTCGAGGTTTGAGGTTTGGGTTTGAGGTTTGGGGTTTGAGGTTTGGGGTTGGGCGTTCGAGTTTGGGGTTGAGGTTTAAGGTAGAGGTTTGTAGTTGAGATTTGGGGTTGAGGTTTAGGGTTGAGGTTTGGGGTTGAAGTTTGGGGTTGAGGTTTGGGGTTGAGGTTTGGGGTTTATGGTTAGGGATTTGGGGTTCGAAGTTTGAGGTTTGGGGTTGGAGGTTCGAGTTTTGGGGTTTGGGGTTGAGGTTTGGGGTTGAGGTTTGGGGTTGAGGTTTGGGGTTGAATTTCTCTTGTTGGAAACTGCGGATTTTTGTGAAATCACGATAAAACGCTGTTTTCAACTATTCAAACTGATAAATTCATGTTTCTTTCGTGAGAAACGGCGATTTAAGAGAAATGACGATTAAATTGCTGTTTTAAACTTGCAAAAACATAGAAAAACGCTGTTTTCAACTATTCAAACTGACAAATTCATGTTTCTTTCGTGCGAAACGGCAATTTATGAGAAATGACGCTAAAATTGCTGTTTTAAACTTGCAAAAACCAAGAAAAACGCTGTTTTGAACTATTCAAACTGACAAATTCATGTTTC
The DNA here is from genome assembly GCA_963942605.1 of Poecilus cupreus. Classification (NCBI taxonomy): domain Eukaryota; kingdom Metazoa; phylum Arthropoda; class Insecta; order Coleoptera; family Carabidae; genus Poecilus; species Poecilus cupreus. Next base: position 40,978 of record CAWWDY010001043.1, read on the forward strand.
ATTCGTGCGAAACGGAGATTTATGAGAAATGACGATAAAATTGCTGTTTTAAACTTGCAAAAACATAGAAAAACGCTGTTTTGAACTACTCAAACTGATAAATTCATGTTTATTTTGTGCGAAACGGCGATTTATGAGAAATGACGATAAAATTGCTGTTTTAAACTTGCAAAAACATAGAAAAACCCTGTTTTCAATTATTTAAACTGATAAATTCATGTTTCTTTTGTTCGAAACTGTGGATTTTTGTGAAATCACGATAAAACTGCTGTTTTAAATTTGCAAAAACATAGAAAAACGCTGTTTTGAACTATTCAAACTAACAAATTCATGTTTCTTTCGTGTGAAACGGCGATTTATGAGAAATGACGATAAAATTGCTGTTTTAAACTTGCAAAAACATAGAAAAACGCTGTTTTTTACTATTCAAACTGATAAATTCAGGTTTTTTTCGTTCGAAACGGTGGATTTTTGTTAAATCACTATAAAACTGCTGTTTTAAACTTGCAAAAACATAGAAAAACGCTGTTTTGAACTATTCAAACTGACAAATTCATGTTTCTTTCGTGCGAAACCGCGATTTATGAGAAATCACGATAAAACTGCTGTTTTAAACTTGCAAAAACATAGAAAAACGCTGTTTTGAACTATTCAAACTGACAAATTCATGTTTCTTTCGTCCGAAACGGCGATTTATGAGAAATGACTGTAAAATTACTGTTTTAAATTTGCAAAACATAGAAAAACGCTGTTTTCAACTATTCAAACTGATAAATTCATGTTTTTTCGTGCGAAACGGCGATTTATGAAAAATCACGATAAAACTGCTGTTTCAAACTTGCAAAAACATAGAAAAACGCAGTTTTGAACTATTCAAACTGATATATTCATGTTTCTTTCGTGCGAAACGGCGATTTATGAGAAATGACGATAAAATTGCTGTTTTAAACTTGCAAAAACATAGAAAAACGCTGTTTTCAACTATTAAAACTGATAAATTCATGTTTCTTTCGTGCAAAACGGCGATTTATGAGAAATGACGATAAAATTGCTGTTTTAAACTTGCAAAAACATAGAAAAACGCTGTTTTGAACTATTCAAACTGACAAATTCATGTTTCTTTCGTGCGAAACGGGGATTTATGAGAAATGACGATAAAATTGCTGTTTTAATTTTGCAAAAACATAGAAAAACGCTGTTTCCAACTATTCAAACTGATATATTCATGTTTCTTTCGTGCGAAACGGCGATTTATGAGAAATGACGATAAAATTGCTGTTTTAAACTTGCAAAAACATAGAAAAACGCTGTTTTTAACTATTCAAACTGATAAATTCAGGTTTTTTTCGTTCGAAACGGTGGATTTTTGTTAAATCACTATAAAACTGCTGTTTTAAACTTGCAAAAACATAGAAAAACGCTGTTTTGAACTATTCAAACTGACAAATTCATGTTTCTTTCGTGCGAAACCGCGATTTATGAGAAATCACGATAAAACTGCTGTTTTAAACTTGCAAAAACATAGAAAAACGCTGTTTTGAACTATTCAAACTGACAAATTCATGTTTCTTTCGTCCGAAACGGCGATTTATGAGAAATGACTGTAAAATTACTGTTTTAAACTTGCAAAACATAGAAAAACGCTGTTTTCAACTATTCAAACTGATAAATTCATGTTTTTTCGTGCGAAACGGCGATTTATGAAAAATCACGATAAAACTGCTGTTTCAAACTTGCAAAAACATAGAAAAACGCAGTTTTGAACTATTCAAACTGACAAATTCATGTATCTTTCGTGCGAAACGGCGATTTATGAGAAATGACGATAAAATTGCTGTTTTAAACTTGCAAAAACATAGAAAAACGCTGTTTTGAACTATTCAAACTGACAAATTCATGTTTCTTTCGTGCGAAACGGCGATTTATGAGAAATGACGATAAAATTGCTGTTTTAATTTTGCAAAAACATAGAAAAACGCTGTTTTCAAATATTTAAACTGATATATTCATGTTTCTTTCGTGCGAAACGGCGATTTATGAGAAATGACGATAAAATTGCTGTTTTAAACTTGCAAAAACATAGAAAAACGCTGTTTTTAACTATTCAAACTGATAAATTCAGGTTTTTTTCGTTCGAAACGGTGGGATTTTGTGAAATCACGATAAAACTGCTGTTTTAAACTTGAAAAAACATAGAAAAACGCTGTTTTGAACTATTCAAACTGACAAATTTATGTTTCTTTCGTGCGAAACGGTGATTTATGAGAAATGACGATAAAATTGCTGTTTTAAAATTGCAAAAACATAGAAAAACGCTGTTTTCAACTATTCAAACTGATAAATTCAGGTTTCTTTCGTGCGAAACGGCGATTTATGAGAAATGACGATAAAATTGCTGTTTTAAACTTGCAAAAACATAGAAAAACGCTGTTTTTAACTATTCAAACTGATAAATTCATGTTTCTTTCGTGCGAAACGGCGATTTATGAGAAATGACGATAAAATTGCTGTTTTAAACTTGCAAAAACATAGAAAAACGCTGTTTTCAACTATTCAAACTGACAAATTCATGTTTCTTTCGTGCGAAACGGCGATTTATGAGAAATGACTATAAATTTGCTGTTTTAAACTTGCAAAAACATAGAAATACGCTGTTTTGAACTATTCAAACTGACAAATTCATGTTTCTTTCATGTGAAACGGCGATTTATGAGAAATGACGATAAAATTGCTGTTTTAAACTTGCAAAAACATAGAAAAACGCTGTTTTCAACTATTCAAACTGATAAATTCATGTTTCTTTCGTGAGAAACGGCGATTTAAGAGAAATGACGATTAAATTGCTGTTTTAAACTTGCAAAAACATAGAAAAACGCTGTTTTCAACTATTCAAACTGACAAATTCATGTTTCTTTCGTGCGAAACGGCAATTTATGAGAAATGACGCTAAAATTGCTGTTTTAAACTTGCAAAAACCAAGAAAAACGCTGTTTTGAACTATTCAAACTGACAAATTCATGTTTCATTCGTGCGAAACGGAGATTTATGAGAAATGACGATAAAATTGCTGTTTTAAACTTGCAAAAACATAGAAAAACGCTGTTTTGAACTACTCAAACTGATAAATTCATGTTTATTTTGTGCGAAACGGCGATTTATGAGAAATGACGATAAAATTGCTGTTTTAAACTTGCAAAAACATAGAAAAACCCTGTTTTCAATTATTTAAACTGATAAATTCATGTTTCTTTTGTTCGAAACTGTGGATTTTTGTGAAATCACGATAAAACTGCTGTTTTAAATTTGCAAAAACATAGAAAAACGCTGTTTTGAACTATTCAAACTAACAAATTCATGTTTCTTTCGTGCGAAACGGCGATTTATAAGAAATGACGGTAAAATTACTTTTTTAAACTTGCAAAAACATAGAAAAACGCTGTTTTCAACTATTCAAACTGATATATTCATGTTTCTTTCGTGCGAAACGGCGATTTATGAGAAATGACGATAAAATTGCTGTTTTAAACTTGCAAAAACATAGAAAAACGCTGTTTACAACTATTAAAACTGATAAATTCATGTTTCTTTCGTGCAAAACGGCGATTTATGAGAAATGACGATAAAATTGCTGTTTTAAATTTGCAAAAACATAGAAAAACGCTGTTTTGAACTATTCAAACTGACAAATTCATGTTTCTTTCGTGCGAAACGGGGATTTATGAGAAATGACGATAAAATTGCTGTTTTAATTTTGCAAAAACATAGAAAAACGCTGTTTCCAACTATTCAAACTGATATATTCATGTTTCTTTCGTGCGAAACGGCGATTTATGAGAAATGACGATAAAATTGCTGTTTTAAACTTGCAAAAACTTAGAAAACGCTGTTTTTAACTATTCAAACTGATAAATTCAGGTTTTTTTCGTTCGAAACGGTGGATTTTCGTTAAATCACTATAAAACTGCTGTTTTAAACTTGCAAAAACATAGAAAAACGCTGTTTTGAACTATTCAAACTGACAAATTCATGTTTCTTTCGTGCGAAACCGCGATTTATGAGAAATCACGATAAAACTGCTGTTTTAAACTTGCAAAAACATAGAAAAACGCTGTTTTGAACTATTCAAACTGACAAATTCATGTTTCTTTCGTCCGAAACGGCGATTTATGAGAAATGACTGTAAAATTACTGTTTTAAACTTGCAAAACATAGAAAAACGCTGTTTTCAACTATTCAAACTGATAAATTCATGTTTTTTCGTGCGAAACGGCGATTTATGAAAAATCACGATAAAACTGCTGTTTCAAACTTGCAAAAACATAGAAAAACGCAGTTTTGAACTATTCAAACTGACAAATTCATGTATCTTTCGTGCGAAACGGCGATTTATGAGAAATGACGATAAAATTGCTGTTTTAAACTTGCAAAAACATAGAAAAACGCTGTTTTGAACTATTCAAACTGACAAATTCATGTTTCTTTCGTGCGAAACGGCGATTTATGAGAAATGACGATAAAATTGCTGTTTTAATTTTGCAAAAACATAGAAAAAACGCTGTTTTCAAATATTCAAACTGATATATTCATGTTTCTTTCGTGCGAAACGGCGATTTATGAGAAATGACGATAAAATTGCTGTTTTAAACTTGCAAAAACATAGAAAAACGCTGTTTTTAACTATTCAAACTGATAAATTCAGGTTTTTTTCGTTCGAAACGGTGGGATTTTGTGAAATCACGATAAAACTGCTGTTTTAAACTTAAAAAAACATAGAAAAACGCTGTTTTGAACTATTCAAACTGACAAATTTATGTTTCTTTCGTGCGAAACGGTGATTTATGAGAAATGACGATAAAATTGCTGTTTTAAAATTGCAAAAACATAGAAAAACGCTGTTTTCAACTATTCAAACTGATAAATTCAGGTTTCTTTCGTGCGAAACGGCGATTTATGAGAAATGACGATAAAATTGCTGTTTTAAACTTGCAAAAACATAGAAAAACGCTGTTTTTAACTATTCAAACTGATAAATTCATGTTTCTTTCGTGCGAAACGGCGATTTATGAGAAATGACGATAAAATTGCTGTTTTAAACTTGCAAAAACATAGAAAAACGCTGTTTTCAACTATTCAAACTGACAAATTCATGTTTCTTTCGTGCGAAACGGCGATTTATGAGAAATGACTATAAATTTGCTGTTTTAAACTTGCAAAAACATAGAAATACGCTGTTTTGAACTATTCAAACTGACAAATTCATGTTTCTTTCGTGTGAAACGGCGATTTATGAGAAATGACGATAAAATTGCTGTTTTAAACTTGCAAAAACATAGAAAAACGCTGTTTTCAACTATTCAAACTGATAAATTCATGTTTCTTTTGTGCGAAATGGCGATTTATTAGAAATGACGATAAAATTGCTGTTTTAAACTTGCAAAAACATAGAAAAACGCTGTTTTTAACTATTCAAACTGATAAATTCAGGTTTCTTTCGTGCGAAACGGCGATTTATGAGAAATCACGATAAAATTGCAGTTTTAAACTTGCAAAAACATAGAAAAACGCTGTTTTCAACTATTCAAACTGACAAATTCATGTTTCTTTCGTGCGAAACGGTGGGTTTTTGTGAAATCACGATAAACCTGCTGTTTTAAACTTGCAAAAACATAGAAAAACGCTGTTATGAACTATTCAAACTGACAAATTCATGTTTCTTCCGTGCGAAACGGCGATTTATGAGAAATGACGATAAAATTGCTGTTTTAAAATTGCAAAAACATAGAAAAACGCTGTTTTCAACTATTCAAACTGATAAATTCAGGTTTCTTTCGTGCGAAACGGCGATTTATGAGAAATGACGATAAAATTGCTGTTTTAAACTTGCAAAAACATAGAAAAACGCTGTTTTCAACTATTCAAACTGATAAATTCATATTTTTTTCGTGCGAAACGGCGATTTATGAGTAATGACGATAAAATTGCTGTTTTAAACTTGCATAAACATAGAAAAACGCTGTTTTCAACTATTCAAACTGACAAATTCATCTTTCTTTCGTGCGCAACGGCGATTTATGAGAAATGACGATAAAATTGCTGTTTTAAACTTGCAAAAACATAGAAAAACGCTGTTTTGAACTATTCAAACTGACAAACTCATGTTTCTATCGTGCGAAACGGCGATTTATGAGAAATAACGATAAAATTGCTGTTTTAAACTTGCAAAAACATAGAAAAACACTGTTTTCAACTGTTCAAACTGATAAATTCATGTTTCTTTAGTTCAATACGGTGGATTTTTGTGAAATCACGATGAAACTACTGTTTTAAACTAGCAAAACCATGAAAACGCTGTTTTCAACAATCTAAACTGACGTATTTAAAATGCTGTTTTAAACTTGATAAAACATAGAAAACGCTGTTTTGAAGTATCCAAACTGACAAATTCAGTTTTGTGGTTTGGGGTTCGAGGTTTGAGGTTTGGGGTTGAGGTTTGGGGTTTGTGGTTTGGGGTTGGGGGTTCGAGTTTTGGGGTTTGGGGTTGAGGTTTGGGGTTTGAGGTTAGGGAATTGGGGTTCGAAGTTTGAGGTTTGGGGTTCGAGGTTTGAGGTTTGGGGTTGAGGGTTGGGGTTTGAGTTTGAGGATTGGGGTTCGGGGTTTTAGGTTTGGTGTTTGTGGTGTTTAAATTGGGTGAAATGTTTCTTTCGTGCGAAACGGCGAATTATGAGATTCAAATTGCTGTTTTAAACTTGTAAAAACATAAAAAACGCTGTTTTCAACTAATCAAACTGATGAATTTCTTTTGTTGGAAACTGCGGATTTTTGTGAAATCACAATAAAACGCTGTTTTCAACTATTCAAACTGATAAATTCATGTTTCTTTCGTGAGAAACGGCGATTTAAGAGAATTGACGATAAAATTGCTGTTTTAAACTTGCAAAAACATAGAAAAACGCTGTTTTGAACTATTCAAACTGACAAATTCATGTTTCTTTCGTGTGAAACGGCGATCTATGAGAAATGACGATAAAATTGCTGTTTTAAACTTGCAAAAACATAGAAAAATGCTATTTTCAACTGTTCAAACTGATAAATTCATGTTTCTTTCGTGCGAAACGGCGATTTATGAGAAATGACAATAAAATTGCTGTTTTAAACTTGCAGAAACATAGAAAAACGCTGTTTTCAACTATTCAAACTGATAAATTTATGTTTCTTCCGTGCGAAACGGCGATTTATGAGAAATGACGATAAAATTGCTGTTTTAAACTTGCAAAAACATAGAAAAACGCTGTTTTGAACTATTCAAACTGATAAATTCATATTTCTTTCGTGCGAAACGGCGATTTATGAGAAATGACAATAAAATTTCTGTTTTAAACTTGCAAAAAAATAGAAAAACGCTGTTTTCAACTATTCAAACTGATAAATTCATGTTTCTTTCGTGCGAAACGGCGATTTATGAGAAATGACGATAAAATTGCTGTTTTAAACTTGCAAAAACATAGAAAAACGCTGTTTTTTTACTATTCAAACTGACAAATTCATGATTCTTCCGTGCGAAACGGCGATTTATGAGAAATGACGATAAAATTGCTGTTTTAAACTCGCAAAAACATAGAAAAACGCTGTTTTCAACTATTTAAACTGACAAATTCATGTTTCTTCCGTGCGAAACGGCGATTTATGAGAAATGACGATAAAATTGCTGTTTTAAACTTGCAAAAACATAGAAAAACGCTATTTTTAACAACTCAAACTGATAAATTCATGTTTCTTTCGTGCGAAACGGCGATTTATGAGAAATGACGTTAAAATTGCTGTTTTAAACTTGCAAAAACATAGAAAAACGCTGTTTTCAACTGTTCAAACTAATAAATTCATGTTTCTTTCGTGCTAAACGGCGATTTATGAGAAATGAGGATAAAATTGCTGTTTTAAACTTGCAAAAACATAGAAAACGCTGTTTTGAACTTTCCATACTGACAAATTCAGTTTTGTGGTTTGGGGTTCGAGGTTTGAGGTTTGGGGTTGAGGTTTGGGGTTTGTGGTTTGGGGTTGGGGGTTCGAGTTTTGGGGTTTGGGGTTGAGGTTTGGGGTTGAGGTTAGGGGTTTGAGGTTAGGGAATTGGGGTTCGAAGTTTGAGGTTTGGGGTTCGAGGTTTGAGGTTTGGGGTTGAAGGTTGGGGTTTGAGTTTGAGGATTGGGGTTCGGGGTTTTAGGTTTGGTGTTTGTGGTGTTTAAATTGGGTGAAATGTTTCTTTCGTGCGAAACGGCGAATTATGAGATTCAAATTGCTGTTTTAAACTTGTAAAAACATAAAAAACGCTGTTTTCAACTAATCAAACTGATGAATTTCTTTTGTTGGAAACTGCGGATTTTTGTGAAATCACGATAAAACGCTGTTTTCAACTATTCAAACTGATAAATTCATGTTTCTTTCGTGAGAAACGGCGATTTAAGAGAATTGACGATAAAATTGCTGTTTTAAACTTGCAAAAACATAGAAAAACGCTGTTTTCAACTATAAAAACTGATAAATTCATGTTTCTTTCCTTCGAAACGGTGGATTTTTGTGAAATCACGATAAAACTGCTGTTTTAAACTAGCAAAATACGCTGTTTTCAACAATCTAACTGAAGTATTTAAAACGCTGTTTTAAACTTGCAAAAACAAAAAAAACGCTGTTTTGAACTATCCAAACTGATAAATTCATGTTTCTTTCGTGTGAAACGGCGATCTATGAGAAATGACGATAAAATTGCTGTTTTAAACTTGCAAAAACATAGAAAAATGCTATTTTCAACTGTTCAAACTGATAAATTCATGTTTCTTTCGTGCGAAACGGCGATTTATGAGAAATGACGATAAAATTGCTGTTTTAAACTTGCAGAAACATAGAAAAACGCTGTTTTCAACTATTCAAACTGATAAATTCATGTTTCTTCCGTGCGAAACGGCGATTTATGAGAAATGACGATAAAATTGCTGTTTTAAACTTGCAAAAACATAGAAAAACGCTGTTTTGAACTATTCAAACTGATAAATTCATATTTCTTTCGTGCGAAACGGCGATTTATGAGAAATGACAATAAAATTGCTGTTTTAAACTTGCAAAAAAATAGAAAAACGCTGTTTGCAACTATTCAAACTGATAAATTCATGTTTCTTTCGTGCGAAACGGCGATTTATGAGAAATGACGATAAAATTGCTGTTTTAAACTTGCAAAAACATAGAAAAACGCTGTTTTTTTACTATTCAAACTGACAAATTCATGATTCTTCCGTGCGAAACGGCGATTTATGAGAAATGACGATAAAATTGCTGTTTTAAACTCGCAAAAACATAGAAAAACGCTGTTTTCAACTATTTAAACTGACAAATTCATGTTTCTTCCGTGCGAAACGGCGATTTATGAGAAATGACGATAAAATTGCTGTTTTAAACTTGCAAAAACATAGAAAAACGCTATTTTTAACAACTCAAACTGATAAATTCATGTTTCTTTCGTGCGAAACGGCGATTTATGAGAAATGACGTTAAAATTGCTGTTTTAAACTTGCAAAAACATAGAAAAACGCTGTTTTCAACTGTTCAAACTAATAAATTCATGTATCTTTCGTGCTAAACGGCGATTTATGAGAAATGAGGATAAAATTGCTGTTTTAAACTTGCAAAAACATAGAAAACGCTGTTTTGAACTTTCCATACTGACAAATTCAGTTTTGTGGTTTGGGGTTCGAGGTTTGAGGTTTGGGGTTGAGGTTTGTGGTTTGAGGTTTGGGGTTTGGGGTTCGAGTTTTGGTGTTTGGGGTTGAGGTTTGAGGTTTGAGGTTTGGGGTTGGGCGTTCGAGTTTTGGGGTTTGGGGTTGAGGTTTGGGGTCGTGGTTTGTAGTTGAGGTTTGGGGTTGAGGTTTGGGGTTAAGGTTTGGGGTTTAGGTTTGGGGTTGAGGTTTGGGGTTGAGGTTTGGGGTTGAGGTTTGGGGTTGAGGTTTGGGGTTGAGGTTTGGGGTTGAGGTTTGGGGTTTGAGGTTAGGGATTTGAGGTTCGAAGTTTGAGGTTTGGGGTTCGAGGTTTGAGGTTTAGGGTTGAGGGTTGGGGTTTGAGTTTGGGGATTGAGGGGTTTTAGGTTTGGTGTTTGTGGTGTTTGGATTGGGTGAAATGTTTCTTTCGTGCGAAACGGCGAATTATGAGATTCAAATTGCTGTTTTAATCTTGTAAAAACATAAAAAACGCTGTTTTCAACTAATCAAACTGATGAATTTCTCTTGTTGGAAACTGCGGATTTTTGTGAAATCACGATAAAACGCTGTTTTCAACTATTCAAACTGATAAATTCATGTTTCTTTCGTGAGAAACGGCGATTTAAGAGAAATGACGATAAAATTGCAAAAACATAGAAAAACGCTGTTTTGAACTATTCAAACTGACAAATTCATGTTTCTTTCGTGCGAAACGGCGATTTATGAGAAATGCCGATCAAATTGCTGCTTTAAACTTGCAAAAACATAGAAAAACGCTGTTTTGAACTATTCAATCTGACAAATTCATGTTTCTTTCGTGTGAAACGGCGATTTATGAGAAATGACGATAAAATTGCTGTTTTAAACTTGCAAAAACATAGAAAAACGCTGTTTTCAACTATTCAAACTGATAAATTCATGTTTCTTTCGTGTGAAACGGCGATTTATGAGAAATGACGATAAAATTGCTGTTTTAAACTTGCAAAAACATAGAAAAACGCTGTTTTGAACTATTCAAACTGACAAATTAATGTTTCTATCGTGTGAAACGGCGATTTATGAGAAATGACGATAAAATTGCTATTTTAAAATTGCAGAAACATAGAAAAACGCAGTTTTCAACTATTCAAACTGATAAATTCATGTTTCTTACGTGTGAAACGGCGATTTATGAGAAATGACGATAAAATTGCTGTTTTAAAATTGTAAAAACATAGAAAAACGCTGTTTTGAACTATTCAAACTGACAAATTCATGTTTCTTTCGTGTGAAACGGCGATTTAAGAGAAATGACGATAAAATTGCTGTTTTGAACTTGCAAAAACATAGAAAAACGCTGTTTTCAACTATTCAAACTGATAAATTCATGTTTCTTTCGTGTGAAACGGCGATTTATGAGAAATGACGATAAAATTGCTGTTTTAAACTAGCAAAAACATAGAAAAACGCTGTTTTGAACTATTCAAACTGACAAATTCATGTTTCTTTCGTGTGAAACGGCGATTTATGAGAAATGACGATAAAATTGCTGTTTTAAACTTGCAAAAACATAGAAAAACGCAGTTTTCAACTATTCAAACTGATAAATTCATGTTTCTTTCGTGTGAAACGGCGATTTATGAGAAATGACGATAAAATTGCTGTTTTAAACTTGCAAAAACATAGAAAAGCGCTGTTTTGAACTATTCAAACTGACAAATTCATGTTTCTTTCGTGTGAAACGGCGATTTATGAGAAATGACGATAAAATTGCTGTTTTAAACTTGCAAAAACAAAGAAAAACGCTGTTTTTAACTATTCAAAAGGATAAATTCAGGTTTCTTTCTTTCGAAACGGTGGATTTTTGTGAAATCACGATAAAACTGCTGTTTTAAACTTGCAAAAACATAGAAAAACGCTGTTTTGAACTATTCAAACTGACAAATTCATGTTTCTTTCGTGCGAAACGGCGATTTATGAGAAATGACGATAAAATTGCTGTTTTAAACTTGCAAAAACATAGAAAAACGCTGTTTTGAACTATTCAAACTGACAAATTCATGTTTCTTTCGTGTGAAACGGCGATTTATGAGAAATGACGATAAAATTGCTGTTTTAAACTTGCAAAAACATAGAAAAACGCAGTTTTCAACTATTCAAACTGATAAATTCATGTTTCTTTCGTGTGAAACGGCGATTTATGAGAAATGACGAAAAAATTGCTGTTTTAAACTTGCAAAAACATAGAAAAACGCTGTTTTGAACTATTCAAACTGACAAATTCATGTTTCTTTCGTGTGAAACGGCGATTTATGAGAAATGACGATAAAATTGCTGTTTTAAACTTGCAAAAACATAGAAAAACGCTGTTTTGAACTATTCAAACTGACAAATTCATGTTACTTTCGTGTGAAACGGCGATTTATGAGAAATGACGATAAAATTGCTGTTTTAAACTTGCAAAAACATAGAAAAACGCTGTTTTGAACTATTCAAACTGACAAATTCATGCTTCTTTCGTGTGAAACGGCGATTTATGAGAAATGACGATAAAATTGCTGTTTTAAACTTGCAAAAACATAGAAAAACGCTGTTTTCAACTATTCAAACTGATAAATTCATGTTTCTTTCGTGTGAAACGGCGATTTATGAGAAATGACGATAAAATTGCTGTTTTAAACTTGCAAAAACAAAGAAAAACGCTGTTTTTAACTATTCAAAAGGATAAATTCAGGTTTCTTTCGTTCGAAACGGTGGATTTTTGTGAAATCACGATAAAACTGCTGTTTTAAACTTGCAAAAACATAGAAAAACGCTGTTTTGAACTATTCAAACTGACAAATTCATGTTTCTTTCGTGCGAAACGGCGATTTATGAAAAATGACGATAAAATTGCTGTTTTAAACTTGCAAAAACATAGAAAAACGCTGTTTTGAACTATTCAAACTGACAAATTCATGTTTCTTTCGTGTGAAACGGCGATTTATGAGAAATGACGATACAATTGCTGTTTTAAACTTGCAAAAACATAGAAAAACGCTGTTTTCAACTATTCAAACTGACAAATTCATGTTTCTTACGTGTGAAACGGCGATTTATGAGAAATGACGATAAAATTGCTGTTTTAAACTTGCAAAAACATAGAAAAACGCAGTTCTCAACTATTCAAACTGATAAATTCATGTTTCTTCCGTGTGAAACGGCGATTTATGAGAAATGACGATAAAATTGCTGTTTTAAACTTGCAAAAACATAGAAAAACGCTGTTTTTAACTATTCAAACGGATAAATTCAGGTTTCTTTCGTTCGAAACGGTGGATTTTTGTGAAATCACGATAAAACTGCTGTTTTAAACTTGCAAAAACATAGAAAAACGCTGTTTTGAACTATTCAAACTGACAAATTCATGTTTCTGTCGTGCGAAACGGCGATTCATGAGAAATGACAATAAAATTGCTGTTTTAAACTTGCAAAAACATAGAAAAACGCTGTTTTGAACTATTCAAACTGACAAATTCATGTTTCTTTCGTGTGAAACGGCGATTTATGAGAAATGACGATAAAATTGCTGTTTTAAACTTGCAAAAACATAGAAAAACGCTGTTTTTAACTATTCAAACTGACAAATTCATGTTTCTTTCGTGCGAAACGGCTATTTATGAGAAATGACGATAAAATTGATGTTTTAAATTTGCAAAAACATAGAAAAACGCTGTTTTCAACTATTCAAACTGATAAATTCACGTTTCTTTCGTGTGAAACGGCGATTTATGAGAAATGACGATAAAATTGCTGTTTTAATCTTGCAAAAACATAGAAAAACGCTGTTTTGAACTATTCAAACTGACAAATTCATGTTTCTTTCGTGTGAAACGGCGATTTATGAGAAATGACGTTAAAATTGCTGTTTTAAACTTGCAAAAACATAGAAAAACGCAGTTTTCAACTATTCAAACTGATAAGTTCATGTTTCTTTCGTGTGAAACGGCGATTTATGAGAAATGACGATAAAATTGCTGTTTTAAACTTGCAAAAACATAGAAAAACGCTGTTTTGAACTATTCAAACTGACAAATTCATGCTTCTTTCGTGTGAAACGGCGATTTATGAGAAATGACGATAAAATTGCTGTTTTAAACTTGCAAAAACATAGAAAAACGCTGTTTTGAACTATTCAAACTGACAAATTCATGTTTCTTTCGTGTGAAACGGCGATTTATGAGAAATGACGATAAAATTGCTGTTTTAAACTTGCAAAAACATAGAAAAACGCTGTTTTGAACTATTCAAACTGACAAATTCATGTTTCTTTCGTGTGAAACGGCGATTTATGAGAAATGACGATAAAATTGCTGTTTTAAACTTGCAAAAACATAGAAAAACGCTGTTTTGAACTATTCAAACTGACAAATTCATGTTTCTTTCGTGTGAAACGGCGATTTATGAGAAATGACGATAAAATTGCTGTTTTAAACTTGCAAAAACATAGAAAAACGCTGTTTTCAACTATTCAAACTGATAAATTCATGTTTCTTTCGTGTGAAACGGCGATTTATGAGAAATGACGATAAAATTGCTGTTTTAAAATTGCAAAAACATAGAAAAACGCTGTTTTTAACTATTCAAACTGATAAATTCAGGTTTCTTTCGTTTGATAGGGTGGATTTTTGTGAAATCACGATAAAACTGCTGTTTTAAACTTGCAAAAACATAGAAAAACCCTGTTTTGAACTATTTAATCTGACAAATTCATGTTTCTTTCATGTGAAACGGCGATTTATGAAAAATGACGATAAAATTGCTGTTTTAAAGTTGCAAAAACATAGAAAAACGCTGTTTTAAACTATTCAAACTGACAAATTCATGTTTCTTTCGTGTGAAACGGCGATTTATGAGAAATGACGATAAAATTGCTGTTTTAACTTGCAAAAACATAGAAAAACGCTGTTTTCAACTATTCAAACTGATAAATTTATGTTTCTTTCGTGTGAAACGGCGATTTATGAGAAATGACGATAAAATTGCTGTTTTAAACTTGCAAAAACATAGAAAAACGCTGTTTTGAACTATTCAAACTGACAAATTCATGTTTCTTTCGTTTGAAACGGCGATTTATGAGAAATGACGTTAAAATTGCTGTTTTAAACTTGCAAAAACATAGAAAAACGCAGTTTTCAACTATTCAAACTGATAAATTCATGTTTCTTTCGTGTGAAACGGCGATTTATGAGAAATGACGATAAAATTGCTGTTTTAAACTTGCAAAAACATAGAAAAACGCTGTTTTGAACTATTCAAACTGACAAATTCATGCTTCTTTCGTGTGAAACGGCGATTTATGAGAAATGACGATAAAATTGCTGTTTTAAACTTGCAAAAACATAGAAAAACGCTGTTTTGAACTATTCAAACTGACAAATTCATGTTTCTTTCGTGTGAAACGGCGATTTATGAGAAATGACGATAAAATTGCTGTTTTAAACTTGCAAAAACATAGAAAAACGCTGTTTTGAACTATTCAAACTGACAAATTCATGTTTCTTTCGTGTGAAACGGCGATTTATGAGAAATGACGATAAAATTGCTGTTTTAACCTTGCAAAAACATAGAAAAACGCTGTTTTCAACTATTCAAACTGATAAATTCATGTTTCTTTCGTGTGAAACGGCGATTTATGAGAAATGACGATAAAATTGCTGTTTTAAACTTGCAAAAACATAGAAAAACGCTGTTTTCAACTATTCAAACTGACAAATTCATGTTTCTTTCGTGTGAAACGGCGATTTATGAGAAATGACGATAAAATTGCTGTTTTAAACTTGCAAAAACATAGAAAAACGCTGTTTTCAACTATTCAAAAGGATAAATTCAGGTTTCTTTCTTTCGAAACGGTGGATTTTTGTGAAATCACAATAAAACTGCTGTTTTAAACTTGCAAAAACATAGAAAAACGCTGTTTTGAACTATTCAAACTGACAAATTCATGTTTCTTTCGTGCGAAACGGCGATTTATGAGAAATGACGATAAAATTGCTGTTTTAAACTTGCAAAAACATAGAAAAACGCTGTTTTGAACTATTCAAACTGACAAATTCATGTTTCTTTCGTGTGAAACGGCGATTTATGAGAAATGACGATAAAATTGCTGTTTTAAACTTGCAAAAACAAAGAAAAACGCTGTTTTTAACTATTCAAAAGGATAAATTCAGGTTTCTTTCTTTCGAAACGGTGGATTTTTGTGAAATCACAATAAAACTGCTGTTTTAAACTTGCAAAAACATAGAAAAACGCTGTTTTGAACTATTCAAACTGACAAATTCATGTTTCTTTCGTGCGAAACGGCGATTTATGAGAAATGACGATAAAATTGCTGTTTTAAACTTGCAAAAACATAGAAAAACGCTGTTTTGAACTATTCAAACTGACAAATTCATGTTTCTTTCGTGTGAAACGGCGATTTATGAGAAATGACGATAAAATTGCTGTTTTAAACTTGCAAAAACATAGAAAAACGCTGTTTTCAACTATTCAAACTGACAAATTCATGTTTCTTTCGTGTGAAACGGCGATTTATGAGAAATGACGATAAAATTGCTGTTTTAAACTTGCAAAAACATAGAAAAACGCTGTTTTCAACTATTCAAACTGACAAATTCATGTTTCTTACGTGTGAAACGGCGATTTATGAGAAATGACGATAAAATTGCTGTTTTAAACTCGCAAAAACATAGAAAAACGCAGTTCTGAACTATTCAAACTGATAAATTCATGTTTCTTCCGTGTGAAACGGCGATTTATGAGAAATGACGATAAAATTGCTGTTTTAAACTTGCAAAAACATAGAAAAACGCTGTTTTTAACTATTCAAACGGATAAATTCAGGTTTCTTTCGTTCGAAACGGTGGATTTTTGTGAAATCACGATAAAACTGCTGTTTTAAACTTGCAAAAACATAGAAAAACGCTGTTTTGAACTATTCAAACTGACAAATGCATGTTTCTTTCGTGCGAAACGGCGATTTATGAGAAAAGACGATAAAATTGCTGTTTTAAACTTGCAAAAACATAGAAAAACGCTGTTTTGAACTATTCAAACTGACAAATTCATGTTTCTTTCGTGTGAAACGGCGATTTATGAAAAATGACGATAAAATTGCTGTTTTAAACTTGCAAAAACATAGAAAAACGCTGTTTTGAACTATTCAAACTGACAAATTCATGTTTCTTTCGTGTGAAACGGCGATTTATGAGAAATGACGATAAAATTGCTGTTTTAAACTTGCAAAAATAAAGAAAAACGCTGTTTTGAACTATTCAAACTGATAAATTCACGTTTCTTTCGTGTGAAACGGCGATTTATGAGAAATGACGATAAAATTGCTGTTTTAACTTGCAAAAACATAGAAAAACGCTGTTTTCAACTATTCAAACTGATAAATTTATGTTTCTTTCGTGTGAAACGGCGATTTATGAGAAATGACGATAAAATTGCTGTTTTAAACTTGCAAAAACATAGAAAAACGCTGTTTTGAACTATTCAAACTGACAAATTCATGTTTCTTTCGTTTGAAACGGCGATTTATGAGAAATGACGTTAAAATTGCTGTTTTAAACTTGCAAAAACATAGAAAATCGCAGTTTTCAACTATTCAAACTGATAAATTCATGTTTCTTTCGTGTGAAACGGCGATTTATGAGAAATGACGATAAAATTGCTGTTTTAAACTTGCAAAAACATAGAAAAACGCTGTTTTGAACTATTCAAACTGACAAATTCATGCTTCTTTCGTGTGAAACGGCGATTTATGAGAAATGACGATAAAATTGCTGTTTTAAACTTGCAAAAACATAGAAAAACGCTGTTTTGAACTATTCAAACTGACAAATTCATGTTTCTTTCGTGTGAAACGGCGATTTATGAGAAATGACGATAAAATTGCTGTTTTAAACTTGCAAAAACATAGAAAAACGCTGTTTTGAACTATTCAAACTGACAAATTCATGTTTCTTTCGTGTGAAACGGCGATTTATGAGAAATGACGATAAAATTGCTGTTTTAACCTTGCAAAAACATAGAAAAACGCTGTTTTCAACTATTCAAACTGATAAATTCATGTTTCTTTCGTGTGAAACGGCGATTTATGAGAAATGACGATAAAATTGCTGTTTTAAAATTGCAAAAACATAGAAAAACGCTGTTTTTAACTATTCAAACTGATAAATTCAGGTTTCTTTCGTTTGATAGGGTGGATTTTTGTGAAATCACGATAAAACTGCTGTTTTAAACTTGCAAAAACATAGAAAAACCCTGTTTTGAACTATTTAATCTGACAAATTCATGTTTCTTTCATGTGAAACGGCGATTTATGAAAAATGACGATAAAATTGCTGTTTTAAAGTTGCAAAAACATAGAAAAACGCTGTTTTGAACTATTCAAACTGACAAATTCATGTTTCTTTCGTGTGAAACGGCGATTTATGAGAAATGACGATAAAATTGCTGTTTTAAACTTGCAAAAACAAAGAAAAACGCTGTTTTTAACTATTCAAAAGGATAAATTCAGGTTTCTTTCTTTCGAAACGGTGGATTTTTGTGAAATCACGATAAAACTGCTGTTTTAAACTTGCAAAAACATAGAAAAACGCTGTTTTGAACTATTCAAACTGACAAATTCATGTTTCTTTCGTGCGAAACGGCGATTTATGAGAAATGACGATAAAATTGCTGTTTTAAACTTGCAAAAACATAGAAAAACGCTGTTTTGAACTATTCAAACTGACAAATTCATGTTTCTTTCGTGTGAAACGGCGATTTATGAGAAATGACGATAAAATTGCTGTTTTAAACTTGCAAAAACATAGAAAAACGCTGTTTTCAACTATTCAAACTGACAAATTCATGTTTCTTTCGTGTGAAACGGCGATTTATGAGAAATGACGATAAAATTGCTGTTTTAAACTTGCAAAAACATAGAAAAACGCTGTTTTCAACTATTCAAACTGACAAATTCATGTTTCTTACGTGTGAAACGGCGATTTATGAGAAATGACGATAAAATTGCTGTTTTAAACTTGCAAAAACATAGAAAAACGCAGTTCTGAACTATTCAAACTGATAAATTCATGTTTCTTCCGTGTGAAACGGCGATTTATGAGAAATGACGATAAAATTGCTGTTTTAAACTTGCAAAAACATAGAAAAACGCTGTTTTTAACTATTCAAACGGATAAATTCAGGTTTCTTTCGTTCGAAACGGTGGATTTTTGTGAAATCACGATAAAACTGCTGTTTTAAACTTGCAAAAACATAGAAAAACGCTGTTTTGAACTATTCAAACTGACAAATTCATGTTTCTTTCGTGCGAAACGGCGATTTATGAGAAAAGACGATAAAATTGCTGTTTTAAACTTGCAAAAACATAGAAAAACGCTGTTTTGAACTATTCAAACTGACAAATTCATGTTTCTTTCGTGTGAAACGGCGATTTATGAAAATGACGATAAAATTGCTGTTTTAAACTTGCAAAAACATAGAAAAACGCTGTTTTGAACTATTCAAACTGACAAATTCATGTTTCTTTCGTGTGAAACGGCGATTTATGAGAAATGACGATAAAATTGCTGTTTTAAACTTGCAAAAATAAAGAAAAACGCTGTTTTGAACTATTCAAACTGATAAATTCACGTTTCTTTCGTGTGAAACGGCGATTTATGAGAAATGACGATAAAATTGCTGTTTTAAACTTGCAAAAACATAGAAAAACGCTGTTTTGAACTATTCAAACTGACAAATTCATGTTTCTTTCGTGTGAAACGGCGATTTATGAGAAATGACGATAAAATTGCTGTTTTAAACTTGCAAAAACATAGAAAAACGCTGTTTTCAACTATTCAAACTGACAAATTCATGTTTCTTACGTGTGAAACGGCGATTTATGAGAAATGACGATAAAATTGCTGTTTTAAACTTGCAAAAACATAGAAAAACGCAGTTCTCAACTATTCAAACTGACAAATTCATGTTTCTTTCGTGTGAAACGGCGATTTATGAGAAATGACGATAAAATTGCTGTTTTAAACTTGCAAAAACATAGAAAAACGCTGTTTTTAACTATTCAAACGGATAAATTCAGGTTTCTTTCGTTCGAAACGGTGGATTTTTGTGAAATCACGATAAAACTGCTGTTTTAAACTTGCAAAAACATAGAAAAACGCTGTTTTGAACTATTCAAACTGACAAATTCATGTTTCTTTCGTGCGAAACGGCGATTTATGAGAAATGACGATAAAATTGCTGTTTTAAACTTGCAAAAACATAGAAAAACGCTGTTTTGTACTATTCAAACTGACAAATTCATGTTTCTTTCGTGTGAAACGGCGATTTATGAGAAATGACGATAAAATTGCTGTTTTAAACTTGCAAAAACATAGAAAAACGCTGTTTTCAACTATTCAAACTGACAAATTCATGTTTCTTTCGTGCGAAACGGCTATTTATGAGAAATGACGATAAAATTGATGTTTTAAATTTGCAAAAACATAGAAAAACGCTGTTTTCAACTATTCAAACTGATAAATTCACGTTTCTTTCGTGTGAAACGGCGATTTATGAGAGATGACGATAAAATTGCTGTTTTAAACTTGCAAAAACAAAGAAAAACGCTGTTTTGAACTATTCAAACTGAAAAATTCATGTTTCTTTCGTGTGAAACGGCGATTTATGAGAAATGACGATAAAATTGCTGTTTTAAACTTGCAAAAACATAGAAAAACGCTGTTTTCAACTATTCAAACTGACAAATTCATGTTTCTTTCGTGTGAAACGGCGATTTATGAGAAATGAGGATAAAATTGCTGTTTTAAACTTGCAAAAACATAGAAAAACGCAGTTTTCAACTATTCAAACTGATAAATTCATGTTTCTTTCGTGTGAAACGGCGATTTATGAGAAATGACGATAAAATTGCTGTTTTAAACTTGCAAAAACATAGAAAAACGCTGTTTTTAACTATTCAAACGGATAAATTCAGGTTTCTTTCGTTCGAAACGGTGGATTTTTGTGAAATCACGATAAAACTGCTGTTTTAAACTTGCAAAAACATAGAAAAACGCTGTTTTGAACTATTCAAACTGACAAATTCATGTTTCTTTCGTGCGAAACGGCGATTTATGAGAAATGACGATAAAATTGCTGTTTTAAACTTGCAAAAACATAGAAAAACGCTGTTTTGAACTATTCAAACTGACAAATTCATGTTTCTTTCGTGTGAAACGGCGATTTATGAGAAATGACGATAAAATTGCTGTTTTAAACTTGCAAAAACATAGAAAAACGCTGTTTTCAACTATTCAAACTGACAAATTCATGTTTCTTTCGTGCGAAACGGCTATTTATGAGAAATGACGATAAAAATGATGTTTTAAATTTGCAAAAACATAGAAAAACGCTGTTTTCAACTATTCAAACTGATAAATTCACGTTTCTTTCGTGTGAAACGGCGATTTATGAGAAATGACGATAAAATTGCTGTTTTAAACTTGCAAAAACAAAGAAAAACGCTGTTTTGAACTATTCAAACTGACAAATTCATGTTTCTTTCGTGTGAAACGGCGATTTATGAGAAAAGACGATAAAATTGCTGTTTTAAACTTGCAAAAACATAGAAAAACGCTGTTTTCAACTATTCAAACTGACAAATTCATGTTTCTTTCGTGCGAAACGGCTATTTATGAGAAATGACGAAAAAATTGCTGTTTTAAACTTGCAAAAACATAGAAAAACGCTGTTTTGAACTATTCAAACTGACAAATTCATGTTTCTTTCGTGTGAAACGGCGATTTATGAGAAATGACGATAAAATTGCTGTTTTAAACTTGCAAAAACATAGAAAAACGCTGTTTTGAACTATTCAAACTGACAAATTCATGTTACTTTCGTGTGAAACGGCGATTTATGAGAAATGACGATAAAATTGCTGTTTTAAACTTGCAAAAACATAGAAAAACGCTGTTTTGAACTATTCAAACTGACAAATTCATGCTTCTTTCGTGTGAAACGGCGATTTATGAGAAATGACGATAAAATTGCTGTTTTAAACTTGCAAAAACATAGAAAAACGCTGTTTTCAACTATTCAAACTGATAAATTCATGTTTCTTTCGTGTGAAACGGCGATTTATGAGAAATGACGATAAAATTGCTGTTTTAAACTTGCAAAAACAAAGAAAAACGCTGTTTTTAACTATTCAAAAGGATAAATACAGGTTTCTTTCGTTCGAAACGGTGGATTTTTGTGAAATCACGATAAAACTGCTGTTTTAAACTTGCAAAAACATAGAAAAACGCTGTTTTGAACTATTCAAACTGACAAATTCATGTTTCTTTCGTGCGAAACGGCGATTTATGAAAAATGACGATAAAATTGCTGTTTTAAACTTGCAAAAACATAGAAAAACGCTGTTTTGAACTATTCAAACTGACAAATTCATGTTTCTTTCGTGTGAAACGGCGATTTATGAGAAATGACGATACAATTGCTGTTTTAAACTTGCAAAAACATAGAAAAACGCTGTTTTCAACTATTCAAACTGACAAATTCATTTTTCTTACGTGTGAAACGGCGATTTATGAGAAATGACGATAAAATTGCTGTTTTAAACTTGCAAAAACATAGAAAAACGCAGTTCTCAACTATTCAAACTGATAAATTCATGTTTCTTCCGTGTGAAACGGCGATTTATGAGAAATGACGATAAAATTGCTGTTTTAAACTTGCAAAAACATAGAAAAACGCTGTTTTTAACTATTCAAACGGATAAATTCAGGTTTCTTTCGTTCGAAACGGTGGATTTTTGTGAAATCACGATAAAACTGCTGTTTTAAACTTGCAAAAACATAGAAAAACGCTGTTTTGAACTATTCAAACTGACAAATTCATGTTTCTGTCGTGCGAAACGGCGATTTATGAGAAATGACGATAAAATTGCTGTTTTAAACTTGCAAAAACATAGAAAAACGCTGTTTTGAACTATTCAAACTGACAAATTCATGTTTCTTTCGTGTGAAACGGCGATTTATGAGAAATGACGATAAAATTGCTGTTTTAAACTTGCAAAAACATAGAAAAACGCTGTTTTTAACTATTCAAACTGACAAATTCATGTTTCTTTCGTGCGAAACGGCTATTTATGAGAAATGACGATAAAATTGATGTTTTAAATTTGCAAAAACATAGAAAAACGCTGTTTTCAACTATTCAAACTGATAAATTCACGTTTCTTTCGTGTGAAACGGCGATTTATGAGAAATGACGATAAAATTGCTGTTTTAATCTTGCAAAAACATAGAAAAACGCTGTTTTGAACTATTCAAACTGACAAATTCATGTTTCTTTCGTGTGAAACGGCGATTTATGAGAAATGACGTTAAAATTGCTGTTTTAAACTTGCAAAAACATAGAAAAACGCAGTTTTCAACTATTCAAACTGATAAATTCATGTTTCTTTCGTGTGAAACGGCGATTTATGAGAAATGACGAAAAAATTGCTGTTTTAAACTTGCAAAAACATAGAAAAACGCTGTTTTGAACTATTCAAACTGACAAATTCATGTTTCTTTCGTGTGAAACGGCGATTTATGAGAAATGACGATAAAATTGCTGTTTTAAACTTGCAAAAACATATAAAAACGCTGTTTTGAACTATTCAAACTGACAAATTCATGTTTCTTTCGTGTGAAACGGCGATTTATGAGAAATGACGATAAAATTGCTGTTTTAAACTTGCAAAAACATAGAAAAACGCTGTTTTGAACTATTCAAACTGACAAATTCATGTTTCTTTCGTGTGAAACGGCGATTTATGAGAAATGACGATAAAATTGCTGTTTTAACTTGCAAAAACATAGAAAAACGCTGTTTTCAACTATTCAAACTGATAAATTCATGTTTCTTTCGTGTGAAACGGCGATTTATGAGAAATGACGATAAAATTGCTGTTTTAAAATTGCAAAAACATAGAAAAACGCTGTTTTTAACTATTCAAACTGATAAATTCAGGTTTCTTTCGTTTGATAGGGTGGATTTTTGTGAAATCACGATAAAACTGCTGTTTTAAACTTGCAAAAACATAGAAAAACCCTGTTTTGAACTATTTAATCTGACAAATTCATGTTTCTTTCATGTGAAACGGCGATTTATGAAAAATGACGATAAAATTGCTGTTTTAAAGTTGCAAAAACATAGAAAAACGCTGTTTTAAACTATTCAAACTGACAAATTCATGTTTCTTTCGTGTGAAACGGCGATTTATGAGAAATGACGATAAAATTGCTGTTTTAACTTGCAAAAACCTAGAAAAACGCTGTTTTCAACTATTCAAACTGATAAATTTATGTTTCTTTCGTGTGAAACGGCGATTTATGAGAAATGACGATAAAATTGCTGTTTTAAACTTGCAAAAACATAGAAAAACGCTGTTTTGAACTATTCAAACTGACAAATTCATGTTTCTTTCGTTTGAAACGGCGATTTATGAGAAATGACGTTAAAATTGCTGTTTTAAACTTGCAAAAACATAGAAAAACGCAGTTTTCAACTATTCAAACTGATAAATTCATGTTTCTTTCGTGTGAAACGGCGATTTATGAGAAATGACGATAAAATTGCTGTTTTAAACTTGCAAAAACATAGAAAAACGCTGTTTTGAACTATTCAAACTGACAAATTCATGCTTCTTTCGTGTGAAACGGCGATTTATGAGAAATGACGATAAAATTGCTGTTTTAAACTTGCAAAAACATAGAAAAACGCTGTTTTGAACTATTCAAACTGACAAATTCATGTTTCTTTCGTGTGAAACGGCGATTTATGAGAAATGACGATAAAATTGCTGTTTTAAACTTGCAAAAACATAGAAAAACGCTGTTTTGAACTATTCAAACTGACAAATTCATGTTTCTTTCGTGTGAAACGGCGATTTATGAGAAATGACGATAAAATTGCTGTTTTAACCTTGCAAAAACATAGAAAAACGCTGTTTTCAACTATTCAAACTGATAAATTCATGTTTCTTTCGTGTGAAACGGCGATTTATGAGAAATGACGATAAAATTGCTGTTTTAAAATTGCAAAAACATAGAAAAACGCTGTTTTTAACTATTCAAACTGATAAATTCAGGTTTCTTTCGTTTGATAGGGTGGATTTTTGTGAAATCACGATAAAACTGCTGTTTTAAACTTGCAAAAACATAGAAAAACCCTGTTTTGAACTATTTAATCTGACAAATTCATGTTTCTTTCATGTGAAACGGCGATTTATGAAAAATGACGATAAAATTGCTGTTTTAAAGTTGCAAAAACATAGAAAAACGCTGTTTTGAACTATTCAAACTGACAAATTCATGTTTCTTTCGTGTGAAACGGCGATTTATGAGAAATGACGATAAAATTGCTGTTTTAAACTTGCAAAAACAAAGAAAAACGCTGTTTTTAACTATTCAAAAGGATAAATTCAGGTTTCTTTCTTTCGAAACGGTGGATTTTTGTGAAATCACGATAAAACTGCTGTTTTAAACTTGCAAAAACATAGAAAAACGCTGTTTTGAACTATTCAAACTGACAAATTCATGTTTCTTTCGTGCGAAACGGCGATTTATGAGAAATGACGATAAAATTGCTGTTTTAAACTTGCAAAAACATAGAAAAACGCTGTTTTGAACTATTCAAACTGACAAATTCATGTTTCTTTCGTGTGAAACGGCGATTTATGAGAAATGACGATAAAATTGCTGTTTTAAACTTGCAAAAACATAGAAAAACGCTGTTTTCAACTATTCAAACTGACAAATTCATGTTTCTTTCGTGTGAAACGGCGATTTATGAGAAATGACGATAAAATTGCTGTTTTAAACTTGCAAAAACATAGAAAAACGCTGTTTTCAACTATTCAAACTGACAAATTCATGTTTCTTACGTGTGAAACGGCGATTTATGAGAAATGACGATAAAATTGCTGTTTTAAACTTGCAAAAACATAGAAAAACGCAGTTCTGAACTATTCAAACTGATAAATTCATGTTTCTTCCGTGTGAAACGGCGATTTATGAGAAATGACGATAAAATTGCTGTTTTAAACTTGCAAAAACATAGAAAAACGCTGTTTTTAACTATTCAAACGGATAAATTCAGGTTTCTTTCGTTCGAAACGGTGGATTTTGTGAAATCACGATAAAACTGCTGTTTTAAACTTGCAAAAACATAGAAAAACGCTGTTTTGAACTATTCAAACTGACAAATTCATGTTTCTTTCGTGCGAAACGGCGATTTATGAGAAAAGACGATAAAATTGCTGTTTTAAACTTGCAAAAACATAGAAAAACGCTGTTTTGAACTATTCAAACTGACAAATTCATGTTTCTTTCGTGTGAAACGGCGATTTATGAAAAATGACGATAAAATTGCTGTTTTAAACTTGCAAAAACATAGAAAAACGCTGTTTTGAACTATTCAAACTGACAAATTCATGTTTCTTTCGTGTGAAACGGCGATTTATGAGAAATGACGATAAAATTGCTGTTTTAAACTTGCAAAAATAAAGAAAAACGCTGTTTTGAACTATTCAAACTGATAAATTCACGTTTCTTTCGTGTGAAACGGCGATTTATGAGAAATGACGATAAAATTGCTGTTTTAACTTGCAAAAACATAGAAAAACGCTGTTTCCAACTATTCAAACTGATAAATTTATGTTTCTTTCGTGTGAAACGGCGATTTATGAGAAATGACGATAAAATTGCTGTTTTAAACTTGCAAAAACATAGAAAAACGCTGTTTTGAACTATTCAAACTGACAAATTCATGTTTCTTTCGTTTGAAACGGCGATTTATGAGAAATGACGTTAAAATTGCTGTTTTAAACTTGCAAAAACATAGAAAAACGCAGTTTTCAACTATTCAAACTGATAAATTCATGTTTCTTTCGTGTGAAACGGCGATTTATGAGAAATGACGATAAAATTGCTGTTTTAAACTTGCAAAAACATAGAAAAACGCTGTTTTGAACTATTCAAACTGACAAATTCATGCTTCTTTCGTGTGAAACGGCGATTTATGAGAAATGACGATAAAATTGCTGTTTTAAACTTGCAAAAACATAGAAAAACGCTGTTTTGAACTATTCAAACTGACAAATTCATGTTTCTTTCGTGTGAAACGGCGATTTATGAGAAATGACGATAAAATTGCTGTTTTAAACTTGCAAAAACATAGAAAAACGCTGTTTTGAACTATTCAAACTGACAAATTCATGTTTCTTTCGTGTGAAACGGCGATTTATGAGAAATGACGATAAAATTGCTGTTTTAACCTTGCAAAAACATAGAAAAACGCTGTTTTCAACTATTCAAACTGATAAATTCATGTTTCTTTCGTGTGAAACGGCGATTTATGAGAAATGACGATAAAATTGCTGTTTTAAAATTGCAAAAACATAGAAAAACGCTGTTTTTAACTATTCAAACTGATAAATTCAGGTTTCTTTCGTTTGATAGGGTGGATTTTTGTGAAATCACGATAAAACTGCTGTTTTAAACTTGCAAAAACATAGAAAAACCCTGTTTTGAACTATTTAATCTGACAAATTCATGTTTCTATCATGTGAAACGGCGATTTATGAAAAATGACGATAAAATTGCTGTTTTAAAGTTGCAAAAACATAGAAAAACGCTGTTTTGAACTATTCAAACTGACAAATTCATGTTTCTTTCGTGTGAAACGGCGATTTATGAGAAATGACGATAAAATTGCTGTTTTAAACTTGCAAAAACAAAGAAAAACGCTGTTTTTAACTATTCAAAAGGATAAATTCAGGTTTCTTTCTTTCGAAACGGTGGATTTTTGTGAAATCACGATAAAACTGCTGTTTTAAACTTGCAAAAACATAGAAAAACGCTGTTTTGAACTATTCAAACTGACAAATTCATGTTTCTTTCGTGCGAAACGGCGATTTATGAGAAATGACGATAAAATTGCTGTTTTAAACTTGCAAAAACATAGAAAAACGCTGTTTTGAACTATTCAAACTGACAAATTCATGTTTCTTTCGTGTGAAACGGCGATTTATGAGAAATGACGATAAAATTGCTGTTTTAAACTTGCAAAAACATAGAAAAACGCTGTTTTCAACTATTCAAACTGACAAATTCATGTTTCTTTCGTGTGAAACGGCGATTTATGAGAAATGACGATAAAATTGCTGTTTTAAACTTGCAAAAACATAGAAAAACGCTGTTTTCAACTATTCAAACTGACAAATTCATGTTTCTTACGTGTGAAACGGCGATTTATGAGAAATGACGATAAAATTGCTGTTTTAAACTTGCAAAAACATAGAAAAACGCAGTTCTGAACTATTCAAACTGATAAATTCATGTTTCTTCCGTGTGAAACGGCGATTTATGAGAAATGACGATAAAATTGCTGTTTTAAACTTGCAAAAACATAGAAAAACGCTGTTTTTAACTATTCAAACGGATAAATTCAGGTTTCTTTCGTTCGAAACGGTGGATTTTTGTGAAATCACGATAAAACTGCTGTTTTAAACTTGCAAAAACATAGAAAAACGCTGTTTTGAACTATTCAAACTGACAAATTCATGTTTCTTTCGTGCGAAACGGCGATTTATGAGAAAAGACGATAAAATTGCTGTTTTAAACTTGCAAAAACATAGAAAAACGCTGTTTTGAACTATTCAAACTGACAAATTCATGTTTCTTTCGTGTGAAACGGCGATTTATGAAAAATGACGATAAAATTGCTGTTTTAAACTTGCAAAAACATAGAAAAACGCTGTTTTGAACTATTCAAACTGACAAATTCATGTTTCTTTCGTGTGAAACGGCGATTTATGAGAAATGACGATAAAATTGCTGTTTTAAACTTGCAAAAATAAAGAAAAACGCTGTTTTGAACTATTCAAACTGATAAATTCACGTTTCTTTCGTGTGAAACGGCGATTTATGAGAAATGACGATAAAATTGCTGTTTTAAACTTGCAAAAACATAGAAAAACGCTGTTTTGAACTATTCAAACTGACAAATTCATGTTTCTTTCGTGTGAAACGGCGATTTATGAGAAATGACGATAAAATTGCTGTTTTAAACTTGCAAAAACATAGAAAAACGCTGTTTTCAACTATTCAAACTGACAAATTCATGTTTCTTACGTGTGAAACGGCGATTTATGAGAAATGACGATAAAATTGCTGTTTTAAACTTGCAAAAACATAGAAAAACGCAGTTCTCAACTATTCAAACTGACAAATTCATGTTTCTTTCGTGTGAAACGGCGATTTATGAGAAATGACGATAAAATTGCTGTTTTAAACTTGCAAAAACATAGAAAAACGCTGTTTTTAACTATTCAAACGGATAAATTCAGGTTTCTTTCGTTCGAAACGGTGGATTTTTGTGAAATCACGATAAAACTGCTGTTTTAAACTTGCAAAAACATAGAAAAACGCTGTTTTGAACTATTCAAACTGACAAATTCATGTTTCTTTCGTGCGAAACGGCGATTTATGAGAAATGACGATAAAATTGCTGTTTTAAACTTGCAAAAACATAGAAAAACGCTGTTTTGTACTATTCAAACTGACAAATTCATGTTTCTTTCGTGTGAAACGGCGATTTATGAGAAATGACGATAAAATTGCTGTTTTAAACTTGCAAAAACATAGAAAAACGCTGTTTTCAACTATTCAAACTGACAAATTCATGTTTCTTTCGTGCGAAACGGCTATTTATGAGAAATGACGATAAAATTGATGTTTTAAATTTGCAAAAACATAGAAAAACGCTGTTTTCAACTATTCAAACTGATAAATTCACGTTTCTTTCGTGTGAAACGGCGATTTATGAGAGATGACGATAAAATTGCTGTTTTAAACTTGCAAAAACAAAGAAAAACGCTGTTTTGAACTATTCAAACTGAAAAATTCATGTTTCTTTCGTGTGAAACGGCGATTTATGAGAAATGACGATAAAATTGCTGTTTTAAACTTGCAAAAACATAGAAAAACGCTGTTTTCAACTATTCAAACTGACAAATTCATGTTTCTTTCGTGTGAAACGGCGATTTATGAGAAATGAGGATAAAATTGCTGTTTTAAACTTGCAAAAACATAGAAAAACGCAGTTTTCAACTATTCAAACTGATAAATTCATGTTTCTTTCGTGTGAAACGGCGATTTATGAGAAATGACGATAAAATTGCTGTTTTAAACTTGCAAAAACATAGAAAAACGCTGTTTTTAACTATTCAAACGGATAAATTCAGGTTTCTTTCGTTCGAAACGGTGGATTTTTGTGAAATCACGATAAAACTGCTGTTTTAAACTTGCAAAAACATAGAAAAACGCTGTTTTGAACTATTCAAACTGACAAATTCATGTTTCTTTCGTGCGAAACGGCGATTTATGAGAAATGACGATAAAATTGCTGTTTTAAACTTGCAAAAACATAGAAAAACGCTGTTTTGAACTATTCAAACTGACAAATTCATGTTTCTTTCGTGTGAAACGGCGATTTATGAGAAATGACGATAAAATTGCTGTTTTAAACTTGCAAAAACATAGAAAAACGCTGTTTTCAACTATTCAAACTGACAAATTCATGTTTCTTTCGTGCGAAACGGCTATTTATGAGAAATGACGATAAAAATGATGTTTTAAATTTGCAAAAACATAGAAAAACGCTGTTTTCAACTATTCAAACTGATAAATTCACGTTTCTTTCGTGTGAAACGGCGATTTATGAGAAATGACGATAAAATTGCTGTTTTAAACTTGCAAAAACAAAGAAAAACGCTGTTTTGAACTATTCAAACTGACAAATTCATGTTTCTTTCGTGTGAAACGGCGATTTATGAGAAAAGACGATAAAATTGCTGTTTTAAACTTGCAAAAACATAGAAAAACGCAGTTTTCAACTATTCAAACTGATAAATTCATGTTTCTTTCGTGTGAAACGGCGATTTATGAGAAATGACGATAAAATTGCTGTTTTAAACTTGCAAAAACATAGAAAAACGCTGTTTTGAACTATTCAAACTGAAAAATTCATGTTTCTTTCGTGTGAAACGGCGATTTATGAGAAATGACGATAAAATTGCTGTTTTAAACTTGCAAAAACATAGAAAAACGCTGTTTTTAACTATTCAAACTGACAAATTCATGTTTCTTTCGTGTGAAACGGCGATTTATGAGAAATGACGATAAAATTGCTGTTTTAAACTTGCAAAAACATAGAAAAACGCTGTTTTGAACTATTCAAACTGACAAATTCATGTTTCTTTCGTGTGAAACGGCGATTTATGAGAAATGACGATAAAATTGCTGTTTTAAACTTGCAAAAACATAGAAAAACGCTGTTTTCAACTATTCAAACTGACAAATTCATGTTTCTTTCGTGTGAAACGGCGATTTATGAGAAATGAGGATAAAATTGCTGTTTTAAACTTGCAAAAACATAGAAAAACGCAGTTTTCAACTATTCAAACTGATAAATTCATGTTTCTTTCGTGTGAAACGGCGATTTATGAGAAATGAGGATAAAATTGCTGTTTTAAACTTGCAGAAACATAGAAAAACGCAGTTCTGAACTATTCAAACTGATAAATTCATGTTTCTTCCGTGTGAAACGGCGATTTATGAGAAATGACGATAAAATTGTTGTTTTAAACTTGCAAAAACATAGAAAAACGCTGTTTTTAACTATTCAAACGGATAAATTCAGGTTTCTTTCGTTCGAAACGGTGGATTTTTGTGAAATCACGATAAAACTGCTGTTTTAAACTTGCAAAAACATAGAAAAACGCTGTTTTGAACTATTCAAACTGACAAATTCATGTTTCTTTCGTGCGAAACGGCGATTTATGAGAAATGACGATAAAATTGCTGTTTTAAACTTGCAAAAACATAGAAAAACGCTGTTTTGAACTATTCAAACTGACAAATTCATGTTTCTTTCGTGTGAAACGGCGATTTATGAAAAATGACGATAAAATTGCTGTTTTAAACTTGCAAAAACATAGAAAAACGCTGTTTGAACTATTCAAACTGACAAATTCATGTTTCTTTCGTGTGAAACGGCGATTTATGAGAAATGACGATAAAATTGCTGTTTTAAACTTGCAAAAATATAGAAAAACGCTGTTTTGAACTATTCAAACTGATAAATTCACGTTTCTTTCGTGTTAAACGGCGATTTATGAGAAATGACGATAAAATTGCTGTTTTAAACTTGCAAAAACATAGAAAAACGCTGTTTTGAACTATTCAAACTGACAAATTCATGTTTCTTTCGTGTGAAACGGCGATTTATGAGAAATGACGATAAAATTGCTGTTTTAAACTTGCAAAAACATAGAAAACGCTGTTTTCAACTATTCAAACTGACAAATTCATGTTTCTTACGTGTGAAACGGCGATTTATGAGAAATGACGATAAAATTGCTGTTTTAAACTTGCAAAAACATAGAAAAACGCAGTTCTCAACTATTCAAACTGACAAATTCATTTTCTTTTGTGTGAAACGGCGATTTATGAGAAATGACGATAAAATTGCTGTTTTAAACTTGCAAAAACATAGAAAAAACGCTGTTTTTAACTATTCAAACGGATAAATTCAGGTTTCTTTCGTTCGAAACGGTGGATTTTTATGAAATCACGATAAAACTGCTGTTTTAAACTTGCAAAAACATAGAAAAACGCTGTTTTGAACTATTCAAACTGACAAATTCATGTTTCTTTTGTGCGAAACGGCGATTTATGAGAAATGACGATAAAATTGCTGTTTTAAACTTGCAAAAACATAGAAAAACGCTGTTTTGAACTATTCAAACTGACAAATTCATGTTTCTTTCGTGTGAAACGGCGATTTATGAGAAATGACGATAAAATTGCTGTTTTAAACTTGCAAAAACATAGAAAAACGCTGTTTTCAACTATTCAAACTGACAAATTCATGTTTCTTTCGTGCGAAACGGCTATTTATGAGAAATGACGATAAAATTGATGTTTTAAATTTGCAAAAACATAGAAAAACGCTGTTTTCAACTATTCAAACTGATAAATTCACGTTTCTTTCGTGTGAAACGGCGATTTATGAGAAATGACGATAAAATTGCTGTTTTAAACTTGCAAAAACAAAGAAAAACGCTGTTTTGAACTATTCAAACTGACAAATTCATGTTTCTTTCGTGTGAAACGGCGATTTATGAGAAATGACGATAAAATTGCTGTTTTAAACTTGCAAAAACATAGAAAAACGCAGTTTTCAACTATTCAAACTGATAAATTCATGTTTCTTTCGTGTGAAACGGCGATTTATGAGAAATGACGATAAAATTGCTGTTTTAAACTTGCAAAAACATAGAAAAACGCTGTTTTGAACTATTCAAACTGAAAAATTCATGTTTCTTTCGTGTGAAACGGCGATTTATGAGAAATGACGATAAAATTGCTGTTTTAAACTTGCAAAAACATAGAAAAACGCTGTTTTAACTATTCAAACTGACAAATTCATGTTTCTTTCGTGTGAAACGGCAATTTATGAGAAATGACGATAAAATTGCTGTTTTAAACTTGCAAAAACATAGAAAAACGCTGTTTTGAACTATTCAAACTGACAAATTCATGTTTCTTTCGTGTGAAACGGCGATTTATGAGAAATGACGATAAAATTGCTGTTTTAAACTTGCAAAAACATAGAAAAACGCTGTTTTCAACTATTCAAACTGACAAATTCATGTTTCTTTCGTGTGAAACGGCGATTTATGAGAAATGAGGATAAAATTGCTGTTTTAAACTTGCAAAAACATAGAAAAACGCAGTTTTCAACTATTCAAACTGATAAATTCATGTTTCTTTCGTGTGAAACGGCGATTTATGAGAAATGACGATAAAATTGCTGTTTTAAACTTGCAAAAACATAGAAAAACGCTGTTTTGAACTATTCAAACTGACAAATTCATGTTT
>CAWWDY010001044.1:0-26388 GCA_963942605.1 Poecilus cupreus
TGAGAAATGACGATAAAATTGCTGTTTTAAACATGAAAAAACATAGAAAAACGCTGTTTTGAACTATTCAAACTGACAAATTCATGTTTCTTTCGTGTGAAACGGCGATTTATGAGAAATGACGATAAAATTGCTGTTTTAAACATGCAAAAACATAGAAAAACGCTGTTTTCAACTATTCAAACTGACAAATTCATGTTTCTTTCGTGTGAAACGGCGATTTATGAGAAATGACGATAAAATTGCTGTTTTAAACATGAAAAAACATAGAAAAACGCTGTTTTGAACTATTCAAACTGACAAATTCATGTTTCTTTCGTGTGAAACGGCGATTTATGAGAAATGACGATAAAATTGCTGTTTTAAACTTGCAAAAACATAGAAAAACGCTGTTTTTAACTATTCAAACTGATAAATTCAGGTTTCTTTCGTTCGAAACGGTGGATTTTTGTGAAATCACGATAAAACTGCTGTTTTAAACTTGCAAAAACATAGAAAAACGCTGTTTTGAACTATTCAAACTGATAAATTCATGTTTCTTCCGTGTGAAACGGCGATTTATGAGAAATGACGATAAAATTGCTGTTTTAAACTTGCAAAAACATAGAAAAACGCTGTTTTTAACTATTCAAACTGATAAATTCAGGTTTCTTTCGTGTGAAACGGCGTTTTATGAGAAATGACGATAAAATTGCTGTTTTAAACTTGCAAAAACATAGAAAAACGCTGTTTTTAACTATTCAAACTGATAAATTCATGTTTCTCTCGTTCGAAACGGTGGATTTTTGTGAAATCACGATAAAACTTCTGTTTTAAACTTGCAAAAACATAGAAAAACGCTGTTTTGAACTATTCAAACTGACAAATTCATGTTTCTTTCGTGTGAAACGGCGATTTATGAGATATGACGATAAAATTGCTGTTTTAAACTTGCAAAAACATAGAAAAACGCTGTTTTCAACTATTCAAACTGACAATCTCATGTTTCTTTCGTGTGAAACGGCGATTTATGAGATATGACGATAAAATTGCTGTTTTAAACTTGCAAAAACATAGAAAAACGCTGTTTTTAACTATTCAAACTGATAAATTCATGTTTCTTTCGTTCGACACGGTGGATTTTTGTGAAATCACGATAAAACTTCTGTTTTAAACTTGCAAAAACATAGAAAAACGCTGTTTTGAACTATTCAAACTGACAAATTCATGTTTCTTTCGTGTGAAACGGCGATTTATGAGAAATGACGATAAAATTGCTGTTTTAAACTTGCAAAAACATAGAAAAACGCTGTTTTGAACTATTCAAACTGACAAATTCATGTTTCTTTCGTGTGAAACGGCGATTTATGAGAAATGACGATAAAATTGCTGTTTTAAACATGAAAAAACATAGAAAAACGCATTTTTGAACTATTCAAACTGACAAATTCATGTTTCTTTCGTGTGAAACGGCGATTTATGAGAAATGACGATAAAATTGCTGTTTTAAACTTGCAAAAACATAGAAAAACGCTGTTTTCAACTATTCAAACTGATAAATTCATGTTTCTTTCGTGTGAAACGGCGATTTATGAGAAATGACGATAAAATTGCTGTTTTAAACTTGCAAAAACATAGAAAAACGCTGTTTTTAACTATTCAAACTGATAAATTCAGGTTTCTTTCGTGTGAAACGGCGATTTATGAGAAATGACGATAAAATTGCTGTTTTAAACTTGCAAAAACATAGAAAAACGCTGTTTTTAACTATTCAAACTGACAATTTCATGTTTCTTTCGTGTGAAACGGCGTTTTATGAGAAACGACGATAAAATTGCTGTTTTAAACTTGAAAAAACATAGAAAAACGCTGTTTTGAACTATTCAAACTGACAAATTCATGTTTCTTTCGTGTGAAACGGCGATTTATGAGAAATGACGATAAAATTGCTGTTTTAAACTTGCAAAAACATAGAAAAACGCTGTTTTGAACTATTCAAACTGACAAATTCATGTTTCTTTCGTGTGAAACGGCGATTTATGAGAAATGAAGATAAAATTGCTGTTTTAAACTTGCAAAAACATAGAAAAACGCTGTTTTTAACTATTCAAACTGATAAATTCAGGTTTCTTTCGTTCGAAACGGTGGATTTTTTGTGAAATCACGATAAAACTGCTGTTTTAAACTTGCAAAAACATAGAAAAACGCTGTTTTGAACTATTCAAACTGATAAATTCATGTTTCTTCCGTGTGAAACGGCGATTTATGAGAAATGACGATAAAATTTCTGTTTTAAACTTGCAAAAACATAGAAAAACGCTGTTTTTAACTATTCAAACTGATAAATTCAGGTTTCTTTCGTGTGAAACGGCGTTTTATGAGAAATGACGATAAAAATGCTGTTTTAAACTTGCAAAAACATAGAAAAACGCTGTTTTCAACTATTCAAACTGACAAATTCATGTTTCTTTCGTGTGAAACGGCGATTTATGAGAAATGACGATAAAATTGCTGTTTTAAACATGAAAAAACATAGAAAAACGCTGTTTTGCACTATTCAAACTGACAAATTCATGTTTCTTTCGTGTGAAACGGCGATTTATGAGAAATGACGATAAAATTGCTGTTTTAAACTTGCAAAAACATAGAAAAACGCTGTTTTGAACTATTCAAACTGACAAATTCATGTTTCTTTCGTGTGAAACGGCGATTTATGAGAAATGACGATAAAATTGCTGTTTTAAACATGAAAAAACATAGAAAAACGCTGTTTTGAACTATTCAAACTGACAAATTCATGTTTCTTTCGTGTGAAACGGCGATTTATGAGAAATGACGATAAAATTGCTGTTTTAAACTTGCAAAAACATAGAAAAACGCTGTTTTCAACTATTCAAACTGACAAATTCATGTTTCTTTCGTGTGAAACGGCGATTTATGAGAAATGACGATAAAATTGCTGTTTTAAACATGAAAAAACATAGAAAAACGCTGTTTTGCACTATTCAAACTGACAAATTCATGTTTCTTTCGTGTGAAACGGCGATTTATGAGAAATGACGATAAAATTGCTGTTTTAAACTTGCAAAAACATAGAAAAACGCTGTTTTTAACTATTCAAACTGATAAATTCATGTTTCTTTCGTGTGAAACGGCGATTTATGAGAAATGACGATAAAATTGCTGTTTAAACTTGCAAAAACATAGAAAAACGCTGTTTTTAACTATTCAAACTGATAAATTCATGTTTCTTTCGTTCGAAACGGTGGATTTTTGTGAAATCACGATAAAACTTCTGTTTTAAACTTGCAAAAACATAGAAAAACGCTGTTTTGAACTATTCAAACTGATAAATTCATGTTTCTTTCGTGTGAAACGGCGATTTATGAGAAATGACGATAAAATTGCTGTTTTAAACTTGCAAAAACATAGAAAAACGCTGTTTTTAACTATTCAAACTGATAAATTCAGGTTTCTTTCGTGTGAAACGGCGATTTATGAGAAATGACGATAAAATTGCTGTTTTAAACTTGCAAAAACATAGAAAAACGCTGTTTTTAACTATTCAAACTGACAATTTCATGTTTCTTTCGTGTGAAACGGCGTTTTATGAGAAACGACGATAAAATTGCTGTTTTAAACTTGCAAAAACATAGAAAAACAGTGTTTTGAACTATTCAAACTGACAAATTCATGTTTCTTTCGTGTGAAACGGCGATTTATGAGAAATGACGATAAAATTGCTGTTTTAAACTTGCAAAAACATAGGAAAACGCTGTTTTCAACTATTCAAACTGACAAATTCATGTTTCTTTCGTGTGAAACGGCGATTTATGAGAAATGACGATAAAATTGCTGTTTTAAACATGAAAAAACATAGAAAAACGCTGTTTTGAACTATTCAAACTGACAAATTCATGTTTCTTTCGTGTGAAACGGCGATTTATGAGAAATGACGATAAAATTGCTGTTTTAAACATGCAAAAACATAGAAAAACGCTGTTTTCAACTATTCAAACTGACAAATTCATGTTTCTTTCGTGTGAAACGGCGATTTATGAGAAATGACGATAAAATTGCTGTTTTAAACATGAAAAAACATAGAAAAACGCTGTTTTGAACTATTCAAACTGACAAATTCATGTTTCTTTCGTGTGAAACGGCGATTTATGAGAAATGACGATAAAATTGCTGTTTTAAACTTGCAAAAACATAGAAAAACGCTGTTTTTAACTATTCAAACTGATAAATTCAGGTTTCTTTCGTTCGAAACGGTGGACTTTTGTGAAATCACGATAAAACTGCTGTTTTAAACTTGCAAAAACATAGAAAAACGCTGTTTTGAACTATTCAAACTGATAAATTCATGTTTCTTCCGTGTGAAACGGCGATTTATGAGAAATGACGATAAAATTGCTGTTTTAAACTTGCAAAAACATAGAAAAACGCTGTTTTTAACTATTCAAACTGATAAATTCAGGTTTCTTTCGTGTGAAACGGCGTTTTATGAGAAATGACGATAAAATTGCTGTTTTAAACTTGCAAAAACATAGAAAAACGCTGTTTTTAACTATTAAAACTGATAAATTCATGTTTCTTTCGTTCGAAACGGTGGATTTTTGTGAAATCACGATAAAACTTCTGTTTTCAACTTGCAAAAACATAGAAAAACGCTGTTTTGAACTATTCAAACTGACAAATTCATGTTTCTTTCGTGTGAAACGGCGATTTATGAGATATGACGATAAAATTGCTGTTTTAAACTTGCAAAAACATAGAAAAACGCTGTTTTTAACTATTCAAACTGATAAATTCATGTTTCTTTCGTTCGACACGGTGGATTTTTGTGAAATCACGAAAAAACTTCTGTTTTAAACTTGCAAAAACATAGAAAAACGCTGTTTTGAACTATTCAAACTGATAAATTCAGGTTTCTTTCGTGTGAAACGGCGATTTATGAGAAATGACGATAAAATTGCTGTTTTAAACTTGCAAAAACATAGAAAAACGCTGTTTTTAACTATTCAAACTGATAAATTCAGGTTTCTTTCGTTCGAAACGGTGGATTTTTGTGAAATCACGATAAAACTGCTGTTTTAAACTTGCAAAAACATAGAAAAACGCTGTTTTGAACTATTCAAACTGATAAATTCATGTTTCTTCCGTGTGAAACGGCGATTTATGAGAAATGACGATAAAATTGCTGTTTTAAACTTGCAAAAACATAGAAAAACGCTCTTTTAACTATTCAAACTGATAAATTCAAGTTTCTTTCGTGTGAAACGGCGTTTTATGAGAAATGACGATAAAATTGCTGTTTTAAACTTGCAAAAACATAGAAAAACGCTGTTTTTAACTATTCAAACTGATAAATTCATGTTTCTTTCGTTCGAAACGGTGGATTTTTGTGAAATCACGATAAAACTTCTGTTTTAAACTTGCAAAAACATAGAAAAACGCTGTTTTGAACTATTCAAACTGACAAATTCATGTTTCTTTCGTGTGAAACGGCGATTTATGAGATATGACGATAAAATTGCTGTTTTAAACTTGCAAAAACATAGAAAAACGCTGTTTTCAACTATTCAAACTGACAAATTCATGTTTCTTTCGTGTGAAACGGCGATTTATGAGATATGACGATAAAATTGCTGTTTTAAACATGAAAAAACATAGAAAAACGCTGTTTTGAACTATTCAAACTGACAAATTCATGTTTCTTTCGTGTGAAACGGCGATTTATGAGAAATGACGATAAAATTGCTGTTTTAAACTTGCAAAAACATAGAAAAACGCTGTTTTTAACTATTCAAACTGCTAAATTCATGTTTCTTTTGTGTGAAACGGCGATTTATGAGAAATGACGATAAAATTGCTGTTTTAAACCTGCAAAAACATAGAAAAACGCTGTTTTTAACTATTCAAACTGATAAATTCATGTTTCTTTCGTTCGACACGGTGGATTTTTGTGAAATCACGATAAAACTTCTATTTTAAACTTGCAAAAACATAGAAAAACGCTGTTTTGAACTATTCAAACTGATAAATTCATGTTTCTTTCGTGTGAAATGGCGATTTATGAGAAATGACGATAAAATTGCTGTTTTAAACTCGCAAAAACATAGAAAAACGCTGTTTTTAACTATTCAAACTGATAAATTCAGGTTTCTTTCGTGTGAAACGGCGATTTATGAGAAATGACGATAAAATTGCTGTTTTAAACTTGCAAAAACATAGAAAAACGCTGTTTTTAACTATTCAAACTGACAATTTCATGTCTCTTTCGTGTGAAACGGCGTTTTATGAGAAACGACGATAAAATTGCTGTTTTAAACTTGCAAAAACATAGAAAGACGCTGTTTTGAACTATTCAAACTGACAAATTCATGTTTCTTTCGTGTGAAACGGCGATTTATGAGAAATGACGATAAAATTGCTGTTTTAAACTTGCAAAAACATAGAAAAACGCTGTTTTCAACTATTCAAACTGACAAATTCATGTTTCTTTCGTGTGAAACGGCGATTTATGAGAAATGACGATAAAATTGCTGTTTTAAACATGAAAAAACATAGAAAAACGCTGTTTTGAACTATTCAAACTGACAAATTCATGTTTCTTTCGTGTGAAACGGCGATTTATGAGAAATGACGATAAAATTGCTGTTTTAAACTTGCAAAAACATAGAAAAACGCTGTTTTTAACTATTCAAACTGATAAATTCATGTTTCTTTCGTGTGAAACGGCGATTTATGAGAAATGACGATAAAATTGCTGTTTTAAACTTGCAAAAACATAGAAAAACGCTGTTTTTAAATATTCAAACTGATAAATTCATGTTTCTTACGTTCGAAACGG
This sequence comes from Poecilus cupreus, assembly GCA_963942605.1. Classification (NCBI taxonomy): domain Eukaryota; kingdom Metazoa; phylum Arthropoda; class Insecta; order Coleoptera; family Carabidae; genus Poecilus; species Poecilus cupreus. Next base: position 6,836 of record CAWWDY010001044.1, read on the forward strand.
TGGATTTTTGTGAAATCACGATAAAACTTCTGTTTTAAACTTGCAAAAACATAGAAAAACGCTGTTTTGAACTATTCAAACTGATAAATTCATGTTTCTTTCGTGTGAAACGGCGATTTATGAGAAATGACGATAAAATTGCTGTTTTAAACTTGCAAAAACATAGAAAAACGCTGTTTTTAACTATTCAAACTGATAAATTCAGGTTTCTTTCGTGTGAAACGGCGATTTATGAGAAATGACGATAAAATTGCTGTTTTAAACTTGCAAAAACATAGAAAAACGCTGTTTTTAACTATTCAAACTGACAATTTCATGTTTCTTTCGTGTGAAACGGCGTTTTATGAGAAACGACGATAAAATTGCTGTTTTAAACTTGCAAAAACATAGAAAAACGCTGTTTTGAACTATTCAAACTGACAAATTCATGTTTCTTTCGTGTGAAACGGCCATTTATGAGAAATGACGATAAAATTGCTGTTTTAAACTTGCAAAAACATAGAAAAACGCTGTTTTCAACTATTCAAACTGACAAATTCATGTTTCTTTCGTGTGAAACGGCGATTTATGAGAAATGACGATAAAATTGCTGTTTTAAACATGAAAAAACATAGAAAAACGCTGTTTTGAACTATTCAAACTGACAAATTCATGTTTCTTTCGTGTGAAACCGCGATTTATGAGAAATGACGATAAAATTGCTGTTTTAAACTTGCAAAAACATAGAAAAACGCTGTTTTTAACTATTAAAACTGATAAATTCATGTTTCTTTCGTTCGAAACGGTGGATTTTTGTGAAATCACGATAAAACTTCTGTTTTCAACTTGCAAAAACATAGAAAAACGCTGTTTTGAACTATTCAAACTGACAAATTCATGTTTCTTTCGTGTGAAACGGCGATTTATGAGATATGACGATAAAATTGCTGTTTTAAACTTGCAAAAACATAGAAAAACGCTGTTTTTAACTATTCAAACTGATAAATTCATGTTTCTTTCGTTCGACACGGTGGATTTTTGTGAAATCACGAAAAAACTTCTGTTTTAAACTTGCAAAAACATAGAAAAACGCTGTTTTGAACTATTCAAACTGATAAATTCAGGTTTCTTTCGTGTGAAACGGCGATTTATGAGAAATGACGATAAAATTGCTGTTTTAAACTTGCAAAAACATAGAAAAACGCTGTTTTTAACTATTCAAACTGATAAATTCAGGTTTCTTTCGTTCGAAACGGTGGATTTTTGTGAAATCACGATAAAACTGCTGTTTTAAACTTGCAAAAACATAGAAAAACGCTGTTTTGAACTATTCAAACTGATAAATTCATGTTTCTTCCGTGTGAAACGGCGATTTATGAGAAATGACGATAAAATTGCTGTTTTAAACTTGCAAAAACATAGAAAAACGCTCTTTTAACTATTCAAACTGATAAATTCAAGTTTCTTTCGTGTGAAACGGCGTTTTATGAGAAATGACGATAAAATTGCTGTTTTAAACTTGCAAAAACATAGAAAAACGCTGTTTTTAACTATTCAAACTGATAAATTCATGTTTCTTTCGTTCGAAACGGTGGATTTTTGTGAAATCACGATAAAACTTCTGTTTTAAACTTGCAAAAACATAGAAAAACGCTGTTTTGAACTATTCAAACTGACAAATTCATGTTTCTTTCGTGTGAAACGGCGATTTATGAGATATGACGATAAAATTGCTGTTTTAAACTTGCAAAAACATAGAAAAACGCTGTTTTCAACTATTCAAACTGACAAATTCATGTTTCTTTCGTGTGAAACGGCGATTTATGAGATATGACGATAAAATTGCTGTTTTAAACATGAAAAAACATAGAAAAACGCTGTTTTGAACTATTCAAACTGACAAATTCATGTTTCTTTCGTGTGAAACGGCGATTTATGAGAAATGACGATAAAATTGCTGTTTTAAACTTGCAAAAACATAGAAAAACGCTGTTTTTAACTATTCAAACTGCTAAATTCATGTTTCTTTTGTGTGAAACGGCGATTTATGAGAAATGACGATAAAATTGCTGTTTTAAACCTGCAAAAACATAGAAAAACGCTGTTTTTAACTATTCAAACTGATAAATTCATGTTTCTTTCGTTCGACACGGTGGATTTTTGTGAAATCACGATAAAACTTCTATTTTAAACTTGCAAAAACATAGAAAAACGCTGTTTTGAACTATTCAAACTGATAAATTCATGTTTCTTTCGTGTGAAATGGCGATTTATGAGAAATGACGATAAAATTGCTGTTTTAAACTCGCAAAAACATAGAAAAACGCTGTTTTTAACTATTCAAACTGATAAATTCAGGTTTCTTTCGTGTGAAACGGCGATTTATGAGAAATGACGATAAAATTGCTGTTTTAAACTTGCAAAAACATAGAAAAACGCTGTTTTTAACTATTCAAACTGACAATTTCATGTCTCTTTCGTGTGAAACGGCGTTTTATGAGAAACGACGATAAAATTGCTGTTTTAAACTTGCAAAAACATAGAAAGACGCTGTTTTGAACTATTCAAACTGACAAATTCATGTTTCTTTCGTGTGAAACGGCGATTTATGAGAAATGACGATAAAATTGCTGTTTTAAACTTGCAAAAACATAGAAAAACGCTGTTTTCAACTATTCAAACTGACAAATTCATGTTTCTTTCGTGTGAAACGGCGATTTATGAGAAATGACGATAAAATTGCTGTTTTAAACATGAAAAAACATAGAAAAACGCTGTTTTGAACTATTCAAACTGACAAATTCATGTTTCTTTCGTGTGAAACGGCGATTTATGAGAAATGACGATAAAATTGCTGTTTTAAACTTGCAAAAACATAGAAAAACGCTGTTTTTAACTATTCAAACTGATAAATTCATGTTTCTTTCGTGTGAAACGGCGATTTATGAGAAATGACGATAAAATTGCTGTTTTAAACTTGCAAAAACATAGAAAAACGCTGTTTTTAAATATTCAAACTGATAAATTCATGTTTCTTACGTTCGAAACGGTGGATTTTTGTGAAATCACGATAAAACTTCTGTTTTAAACTTGCAAAAACATAGAAAAACGCTGTTTTGAACTATTCAAACTGATAAATTCATGTTTCTTTCGTGTGAAACGGCGATTTATGAGAAATGACGATAAAATTGCTGTTTTAAACTTGCAAAAACATAGAAAAACGCTGTTTTTAACTATTCAAACTGATAAATTCAGGTTTCTTTCGTGTGAAACGGCGATTTATGAGAAATGACGATAAAATTGCTGTTTTAAACTTGCAAAAACATAGAAAAACGCTGTTTTTAACTATTCAAACTGACAATTTCATGTTTCTTTCGTGTGAAACGGCGTTTTATGAGAAACGACGATAAAATTGCTGTTTTAAACTTGCAAAAACATAGAAAAACGCTGTTTTGAACTATTCAAACTGACAAATTCATGTTTCTTTCGTGTGAAACGGCCATTTATGAGAAATGACGATAAAATTGCTGTTTTAAACTTGCAAAAACATAGAAAAACGCTGTTTTCAACTATTCAAACTGACAAATTCATGTTTCTTTCGTGTGAAACGGCGATTTATGAGAAATGACGATAAAATTGCTGTTTTAAACATGAAAAAACATAGAAAAACGCTGTTTTGAACTATTCAAACTGACAAATTCATGTTTCTTTCGTGTGAAACCGCGATTTATGAGAAATGACGATAAAATTGCTGTTTTAAACTTGCAAAAACATAGAAAAACGCTGTTTTTAACTATTCAAACTGATAAATTCATGTTTCTTTCGTGTGAAACGGCGATTTATGAGAAATGACGATAAAATTGCTGTTTTAAACTTGCAAAAACATAGAAAAACGCTGTTTTTAACTATTCAAACTGATAAATTCATGTTTCTTTCATTCGACACGGTGAATTTTTGTGAAATCACGATAAAACTTCTGTTTTAAACTTGCAAAAACATAGAAAAACGCTGTTTTGAACTATTCAAACTGATAAATTCATGTTTCTTTCGTGTGAAACGGCGATTTATGAGAAATGACGATAAAATTGCTGTTTTAAACTTGCAAAAACATAGAAAAACGCTGTTTTTAACTATTCAAACTGATAAATTCAGGTTTCTTTCGTGTGAAACGGCGATTTATGAGAAATGACGATAAAATTGCTGTTTTAAACTTGCAAAAACATAGAAAAACGCTGTTTTTAACTATTCAAACTGACAATTTCATGTTTCTTTCGTGTGAAACGGCGTTTTATGAGAAACGACGATAAAATTGCTGTTTTAAACTTGCAAAAACATAGAAAAACGCTGTTTTGAACTATTCAAACTGACAAATTCATGTTTCTTCCGTGTGAAACGGCGATTTATGAGAAATGACGATAAAATTGCTGTTTTAAACTTGCAAAAACATAGAAAAACGCTATTTTCAACTATTCAAACTGACAAATTCATGTTTCTTTCGTGTGAAACGGCGATTTATGAGAAATGACGATAAAATTGCTGTTTTAAACATGAAAAAACACAGAAAAACGCTGTTTTGAACTATTCAAACTGACAAATTCATGTTTCTTTCGTGTGAAACGGCGATTTATGAGAAATGACGTAAATAGCTGTTTTAAACTTGCAAAAACATAGAAAAACGCTGTTTTCAACTATTCAAACTGACAAATTCATGTTTCTTTCGTGTGAAACGGCGATTTATGAGAAATGACGATAAAATTGCTGTTTTAAACATGAAAAAACATAGAAAAACGCTGTTTTGAACTATTCAAACTGACAAATTCATGTTTCTTTCGTGTGAAACGGCGATTTATGAGAAATGACGATAAAATTGCTTTTTTAAACATGCAAAAACATAGAAAAACGCTGTTTTTAACTATTCAAACTGATAAATTCAGGTTTCTTTCGTGTGAAACGGCGATTTATGAGAAATGACGATAAAATTGCTGTTTTAAACTTGCAAAAACATAGAAAAACGCTGTTTTTAACTATTCAAACTGACAATTTCATGTTTCTTTCGTGTGAAACGGCGTTTTATGAGAAACGACGATAAAATTGCTGTTTTAAACTTGCAAAAACATAGAAAAACGCTGTTTTGAACTATTCAAACTGACAAATTCATGTTTCTTTCGTGTGAAACGGCGATTTATGAGAAATGACGATAAAATTGCTGTTTTAAACTTGCAAAAACATAGAAAAACGCTATTTTCAACAATTCAAACTGACAAATTCATGTTTCTTTCGTGTGAAACGGCGATTTATGAGAAATGACGATAAAATTGCTGTTTTAAACATGAAAAAACATAGAAAAACGCTGTTTTGAACTATTCAAACTGACAAATTCATGTTTCTTTCGTGTGAAACGGCGATTTATGAGAAATGACGATAAAATAGCTGTTTTAAACTTGCAAAAACATAGAACAACGCTGTTTTCAACTATTCAAACTGACAAATTCATGTTTCTTTCGTGTGAAACGGCGATTTATGAGAAATGACGATAAAATTGCTGTTTTAAACATGAAAAAACATAGAAAAACGCTGTTTTGAACTATTCAAACTGACAAATTCATGTTTCTTTCGTGTGAAACGGCGATTTATGAGAAATGACGATAAAATTGCTGTTTTAAACTTGCAAAAACATAGAAAAACGCTGTTTTTAACTATTCAAACTGATAAATTCAGGTTTCTTTCGTTCGAAACGGTGGATTTTTGTGAAATCACGATAAAACTGCTGTTTTAAACTTGCAAAAACATAGAAAAACGCTGTTTTGAAATATTCAAAGTGATAAATTCAGGATTCTTTCGTGTGAAACGGCGATTTATGAGAAATGACGATAAAATTTCTGTTTTAAACTTGCAAAAACATAGAAAAACGCTGTTTTTAACTATTCAAACTGATAAATTCAGGTTTCTTTCGTGTGAAACGGCGTTTTATAAGAAATGACGATAAAATTGCTGTTTTAAACTTGCAAAAACATAGAAAAACGCTGTTTTGAACTATTCAAACTGACAAATTCATGTTTCTTTCGTGTGAAACGGCGATTTATGAGAAATGACGATAAAATTGCTGTTTTAAACTTGCAAAAACATAGAAAAACGCTGTTTTGAACTATTCAAACTGACAAATTCATGTTTCTTTCGTGTGAAACGGCGATTTATAAGAAATGACGATAAAATTGCTGTTTTAAACAAGAAAAAACATAGAAAAACGCTGTTTTGAACTATTCAAACTGACAAATTCATGTTTCTTTCGTGTGAAACGGCGATTTATGAGAAATGACGATAAAATTGCTGTTTTAAACTTGCAAAAACATAGAAAAACGCTGTTTTCAACTATTCAAACTGACAAATTCATGTTTCTTTCGTGTGAAACGGCGATTTATGAGAAATGACGATAAAATTGCTGTTTTAAACATGAAAAAACATAGAAAAACGCTGTTTTGAACTATTCAAACTGACAAATTCATGTTTCTTTCGTGTGAAACGGCGATTTATGAGAAATGACGATAAAATTGCTGTTTTAAACTTGCAAAAACATAGAAAAACGCTATTTTCAACAATTCAAACTGACAAATTCATGTTTCTTTCGTGTGAAACGGCGATTTATGAGAAATGACGATAAAATTGCTGTTTTAAACATGAAAAAACATAGAAAAACGCTGTTTTGAACTATTCAAACTGACAAATTCATGTTTCTTTCGTGTGAAACGGCGATTTATGAGAAATGACGATAAAATTGCTGTTTTAAACTTGCAAAAACATAGAAAAACGCTGTTTTCAACTATTCAAACTGACAAATTCATGTTTCTTTCGTGTGAAACGGCGATTTATGAGAAATGATGATAAAATTGCTGTTTTAAACATGAAAAAACATAGAAAAACGCTGTTTTGAACTATTCAAACTGACAAATTCATGTTTCTTTCGTGTGAAACGGCGATTTATGAGAAATGACGATAAAATTGCTGTTTTAAACATGAAAAAACATAGAAAAACGCTGTTTTGAACTATTCAAACTGACAAATTCATGTTTCTTTCGTGTGAAACGGCGATTTATGAGAAATGACGATAAAATTGCTGTTTTAGTCTTGCAAAAACATAGAAAAACGCTGTTTTTAACTATTCAAACTGTTAAATTCAGGTTTCTTTCGTTCGAAACGGTGGATTTTTGTGAAATCACGATAAAACTGCTGTTTTAAACTTGCAAAAACATAGAAAAACGCTGTTTTGAACTATTCAAACTGATAAATTCATGTTTCTTTCGTGTGAAACGGCGATTTATGAGAAATGACGATAAAATTTCTGTTTTAAACTTGCAAAAACATAGAAAAACGCTGTTTTTAACTATTCAAACTGATAAATTCAGGTTTCTTTCGTGTGAAACGGCGTTTTATGAGAAATGACGATAAAATTGCTGTTTTAAACTTGCAAAAACATAGAAAAACGCTGTTTTGAACTATTCAAACTGACAAATTCATGTTTCTTTCGTGTGAAACGGCGATTTATGAGAAATGACGATAAAATTGCTGTTTTAAACTTGCAAAAACATAGAAAAACGCTGTTTTTAACTATTCAAACTGATAAATTCAGGTTTCTTTCGTTCGAAACGGTGGATTTTTGTGAAATCACGATAAAACTGCTGTTTTAAACTTGCAAAAACATAGAAAAACGCTGTTTTGAAATATTCAAAGTGATAAATTCAGGATTCTTTCGTGTGAAACGGCGATTTATGAGAAATGACGATAAAATTTCTGTTTTAAACTTGCAAAAACATAGAAAAACGCTGTTTTTAACTATTCAAACTGATAAATTCAGGTTTCTTTCGTGTGAAACGGCGTTTTATAAGAAATGACGATAAAATTGCTGTTTTAAACTTGCAAAAACATAGAAAAACGCTGTTTTGAACTATTCAAACTGACAAATTCATGTTTCTTTCGTGTGAAACGGCGATTTATGAGAAATGACGATAAAATTGCTGTTTTAAACTTGCAAAAACATAGAAAAACGCTGTTTTGAACTATTCAAACTGACAAATTCATGTTTCTTTCGTGTGAAACGGCGATTTATAAGAAATGACGATAAAATTGCTGTTTTAAACAAGAAAAAACATAGAAAAACGCTGTTTTGAACTATTCAAACTGACAAATTCATGTTTCTTTCGTGTGAAACGGCGATTTATGAGAAATGACGATAAAATTGCTGTTTTAAACTTGCAAAAACATAGAAAAACGCTGTTTTCAACTATTCAAACTGACAAATTCATGTTTCTTTCGTGTGAAACGGCGATTTATGAGAAATGACGATAAAATTGCTGTTTTAAACATGAAAAAACATAGAAAAACGCTGTTTTGAACTATTCAAACTGACAAATTCATGTTTCTTTCGTGTGAAACGGCGATTTATGAGAAATGACGATAAAATTGCTGTTTTAAACTTGCAAAAACATAGAAAAACGCTGTTTTTAACTACTCAAACTAATAAATTCATGTTTCTTTCGTGTGAAACGGCGATTTATGAGAAATGACGATAAAATTGCTGTTTTAAACTTGCAAAAACATAGAAAAACGCAGTTTTTAACTATTCAAACTGATAAATTCATGTTTCTTTCGTTCGAAACGGTGGATTTTTGTGAAATCACGATAAAACTTCTGTTTTAAACTTGCAAAAACATAGAAAAACGCTGTTTTGAACTATTCAAACTGACAAATTCATGTTTCTTTCGTGTGAAACGGCGATTTATGAGAAATGACGATAAAATTGCTGTTTTAAACTTGCAAAAACATAGAAAAACGCTGTTTTCAACTATTCAAACTGACAAATTCATGTTTCTTTCGTGTGAAACGGCGATTTATGAGAAATGACGATAAAATTGCTGTTTTAAACATGAAAAAACATAGAAAAACGCTGTTTTGAACTATTCAAACTGACAAATTCATGTTTCTTTCGTGTGAAACGGCGATTTATGAGAAATGACGATAAAATTGCTGTTTTAAACTTGCAGAAACATAGAAAAACGCTGTTTTCAACTATTCAAACTGACAAATTCATGTTTCTTTCGTGTGAAACGGCGATTTATGAGAAATGACGATAAAATTGCTGTTTTAAACATGAAAAAACATAGAAAAACGCTGTTTTGAACTATTCAAACTGACAAATTCATGTTTCTTTCGTATGAAACGGCGATTTATGAGAAATGACGATAAAATTGCTGTTTTAAACTTGCAAAAACATAGAAAAACGCTGTTTTTAACTATTCAAACTGATAAATTCAGGTTTCTTTCGTTCGAAACGGTGGATTTTTGTGAAATCACGATAAAACTGCTGTTTTAAACTTGCAAAAACATAGAAAAACGCTGTTTTGAACTATTCAAACTGATAAATTCATGTTTCTTTCGTGTGAAACGGCGATTTATGAGAAATGACGATAAAATTTCTGTTTTAAACTTGCAAAAACATAGAAAAACGCTGTTTTTAACTATTCAAACTGATAAATTCAGGTTTCTTTCGTGTGAAACGGCGTTTTATGAGAAATGACGATAAAATTGCTGTTTTAAACTTGCAAAAACATAGAAAAACGCTGTTTTGAACTATTCAAACTGACAAATTCATGTTTCTTTCGTGTGAAACGGCGATTTATGAGAAATGACAATAAAATTGCTGTTTTAAACTTGCAAAAACATAGAAAAACGCTGCTTTGAACTATTCAAACTGACAAATTCATGTTTCTTTCGTGTGAAACGGCGATTTATGAGAAATGACGATAAAATTGCTGTTTTAAACATGAAAAAACATAGAAAAACGCTGTTTTGAACTATTCAAACTGACAAATTCATGTTTCTTTCGTGTGAAACGTCGATTTATGAGAAATGACAATAAAATTGCTGTTTTAAACTTGCAAAAACATAGAAAAACGCTGTTTTCAACTATTCAAACTAACAAATTCATGTTTCTTTCGTGTGAAACGGCGATTTATGAGAAATGACGATAAAATTGCTGTTTTAAACTTGCAAAAACATAGAAAAACGCTGTTTTTAACTATTCAAACTGTTAAATTCAGGTTTCTTTCGTTCGAAACGGTGGATTTTTGTGAAATCACGATAAAACTGCTGTTTTAAACTTGCAAAAACATAGAAAAACGCTGTTTTGAACTATTCAAACTGATAAATTCATGTTTCTTCCGTGTGAAACGGCGATTTATGAGAAATGACGATAAAATTTCTGTTTTAAACTTGCAAAAACATAGAAAAACGCTGTTTTAACAATTCAAACTGATAAATTCAGGTTTCTTTCGTGTGAAACGGAGTTTTATGAGAAATGACGATAAAATTGCTGTTTTAAACTTGCAAAACATAGAAAAACGCTGTTTTGAACTATTCAAACTGACAAATTCATGTTTCTTTCGTGTGAAACGGCGATTTATGAGAAATGACGATAAAATTGCTGTTTTAAACTTGCAAAAACATAGAAAAACGCTGTTTTGAACTATTCAAACTGACAAATTCATGTTTCTTTCGTGTGAAACGGCGAATTATGAGAAATGACGATAAAATTGCTGTTTTAAACATGAAAAAACATAGAAAAACGCTGTTTTGAACTATTCAAACTGACAAATTCATGTTTCTTTCGTGTGAAACGGCGATTTATGAGAAATGACGATAAAATTGCTGTTTTAAACTTGCAAAAACATAGAAAAACGCTGTTTTCAACTATTCAAACTGACAAATTCATGTTTCTTTCGTGTGAAACGGCGATTTATGAGAAATGACGATAAAATTGCTGTTTTAAACATGAAAAAACATAGAAAAACGCTGTTTTTAACTATTCAAACTGATAAATTCAAGTTTCTTTCGTGTGAAACGGCGATTTATGAGAAATGACGATAAAATTTCTGTTTTAAACTTGCAAAAACATAGAAAACGCTGTTTTTAACTATTCAAACTGATAAATTCAGGTTTCTTTCGTGTGAAACGGCGATTTATGAGAAATGACGATAAAATTGCTGTTTTAAACTTGCAAAAACATAGAAAAACGCTGTTTTGAACTATTCAAACTGACAAATTCATGTTTCTTTCGTGTGAAACGGCGATTTATGAGAAATGACGATAAAATTGCTGTTTTAAACTTTGCAAAAACATAGAAAAAAGCTGTTTTCAACTATTCAAACTGACCAATTCATGTTTCTTTCGTGTGAAACGGCGATTTATGAGAAATGACGATAAAATTGCTGTTTTAAACATGAAAAAACATAGAAAAACGCTGTTTTGAACTATTCAAACTGACAAATTCATGTTTCTTTCGTGTGAAACGGCGATTTATGAGAAATGACGATAAAATTGCTGTTTTAAACATGCAAAAACATAGAAAAACGCTGTTTTCAACTATTCAAACTGACAAATTCATGTTTCTTTCGTGTGAAACGGCGATTTATGAGAAATGACGATAAAATTGCTGTTTTTAAACTTGCAAAAACATAAAAAAACGCTGTTTTTAACTATTCAAACTGTTAAATTCAGGTTTCTTTCGTTCGAAACGGTGGATTTTTGTGAAATCACGATAAAACTGCTGTTTTAAACTTGCAAAAACATAGAAAAACGCTGTTTTGAACTATTCAAACTGATAAATTCATGTTTCTTTTCGTGTGAAACGGCGATTTATGAGAATGACGATAAAATTTCTGTTTTAAACTTGCAAAAACATAGAAAAACGCTGTTTTTAACTATTCAAACTGATAAATTCAGGTTTCTTTCGTGTGAAACGGCGTTTTATGAGAAATGACGATAAAATTGCTGTTTTAAACTTGCAAAAACATAGAAAAACGCTGTTTTGAACTATTCAAACTGACAAATTCATGTTTCTTCGTGTGAAACGGCGATTTATGAGAAATGACGATAAAATTGCTGTTTTAAACTTGCAAAAACATAGAAAAACGCTGTTTTGAACTATTCAAACTGACAAATTCATGTTTCTTTCGTGTGAAACGGCGATTTATGAGAAATGACGATAAAATTGCTGTTTTAAACATGAAAAAACATAGAAAAACGCTGTTTTGAACTATTCAAACTGACAAATTCATGTTTCTTTCCTGTGAAACGGCGATTTATGAGAAATGACGATAAAATTGCTGTTTTAAACTTGCAAAAACATAGAAAAACGCTGTTTTTAACTATTCAAACTGACAAATTCATGTTTCTTTCGTGTGAAACGGCGATTTATGAGAAATGACGATAAAATTGCTGTTTTAAACATGAAAAAACATAGAAAAACGCTGTTTTGAACTATTCAAACTGACAAATTCATGTTTCTTTCGTGTGAAACGGCGATTTATGAGAAATGACGATAAAAATGCTGTTTTAAACATGAAAAAACATAGAAAAACGCTTTTTTGAACTATTCAAACTGACAAATTCATGTTTCTTTCGTGTGAAACGGCGATTTATGAGAAATGACGATAAAATTGCTGTTTTAAACTTGCAAAAACATAGAAAAACGCTGTTTTTAACTATTCAAACTGTTAAATTCAGGGTTCTTTCGTTCGAAACGGTGGATTTTTGTGAAATCACGATAAAACTGCTGTTTTAAACTTGCAAAAACATAGAAAAACGCTGTTTTGAACTATTCAAACTGATAAATTCATGTTTCTTTCGTGTGAAACGGCGATTTATGAGAAATGACGATAAAATTTCTGTTTTAAACTTGCAAAAACATAGAAAAACGCTGTTTTTAACTATTCAAACTGATAAATTCAGGTTTCTTTCGTGTGAAACGGCGTTTTATGAGAAATGACGATAAAATTGCTGTTTTAAACTTGCAAAAACATAGAAAAACGCTGTTTTGGACTATTCAAACTGACAAATTCATGTTTCTTTCGTGTGAAACGGCGATTTATGAGAAATGACGATAAAATTGCTGTTTTAAACTTGCAAAAACATAGAAAAACGCTGTTTTGAACTATTCAAACTGACAAATTCATGTTTCTTTCGTGTGAAACGGCGATTTATGAGAAATGACGATAAAATTGCTGTTTTAAACTTGCAAAAACATAGAAAAAAGCTGTTTTCAACTATTCAAACTGACCAATTCATGTTTCTTTCGTGTGAAACGGCGATTTATGAGAAATGACGATAAAATTGCTGTTTTAAACATGAAAAAACATAGAAAAACGCTGTTTTGAACTATTCAAACTGACAAATTCATGTTTCTTTCGTGTGAAACGGCGATTTATGAGAAATGACGATAAAATTGTTGTTTTAAACATGCAAAAACATAGAAAAACGCTGTTTTCAACTATTCAAACTGACAAATTCATGTTTCTTTCGTGTGAAACGGCGATTTATGAGAAATGACGATAAAATTGCTGTTTTAAACATGAAAAAACATAGAAAAACGCTGTTTTGAACTATTCAAACTGACAAATTCATGTTTCTTTCGTGTGAAACGGCGATTTATGAGAAATGACGATAAAATTGCTGTTTTAAACATGAAAAAACATAGAAAACGCTGTTTTGAACTATTCAAACTGACAAATTCATGTTTCTTTCGTGTGAAACGGCGATTTATGAGAAATGACGATAAAATTGCTGTTTTAAACTTGCAAAAACATAGAAAAACGCTGTTTTAACTATTCAAACTGATAAATTCAGGTTTCTTTCGTTCGAAACGGTGGATTTTTGTGAAATCACGATAAAACTGCTGTTTTAAACTTGCAAAAACATAGAAAAACGCTGTTTTGAACTATTCAAACTGATAAATTCATGATTCTTTTGTGTGAAACGGCGATTTATGAAAAATGACGATAAAATTTCTGTTTTAAACTTGCAAAAACATAGAAAAACGCTGTTTTTAACTATTCAAACTGATAAATTCAGGTTTCTTTCGTGTGAAACGGCGTTTTATGAGAAATGACGATAAAATTGCTGTTTTAAACTTGCAAAAACATAGAAAAACGCTGTTTTGAACTATTCAAACTGACAAATTCATGTTTCTTTCGTGTGAAACGGCGATTTATGAGAAATGACGATAAAATTGCTGTTTTAAACGTGCAAAAACATAGAAAAACGCTGTTTTGAACTATTCAAACTGACAAATTAATGTTTCTTTCGTGTGAAACGGCGATTTATGAGAAATGACGATAAAATTGCTGTTTTAAACATGAAAAAACATAGAAAAACGCTGTTTTGAACTATTCAAACTGACAAATTCATGTTTCTTTCGTGTGAAACGGCGATTTATGAGAAATGACGATAAAATTGCTGTTTTAAACTTGCAAAAACATAGAAAAACGCTGTTTTCAACTATTCAAACTGACAAATTCATGTTTCTTTCGTGTGAAACGGCGATTTATGAGAAATGATGATAAAATTGCTGTTTTAAACATGAAAAAACATAGAAAAACGCTGTTTTGAACTATTCAAACTGACAAATTCATGTTTCTTTCGTGTGAAACGGCGATTTATGAGAAATGACGATAAAATTGCTGTTTTAAACATGAAAAAACATAGAAAAACGCTGTTTTGAACTATTCAAACTGACAAATTCATGTTTCTTTCGTGTGAAACGGCGATTTATGAGAAATGACGATAAAATTGCTGTTTTAAGTCTTGCAAAAACATAGAAAAACGCTGTTTTTAACTATTCAAACTGTTAAATTCAGGTTTCTTTCGTTCGAAACGGTGGATTTTTGTGAAATCACGATAAAACTGCTGTTTTAAACTTGCAAAAACATAGAAAAACGCTGTTTTGAACTATTCAAACTGATAAATTCATGTTTCTTTCGTGTGAAACGGCGATTTATGAGAAATGACGATAAAATTTCTGTTTTAAACTTGCAAAAACATAGAAAAACGCTGTTTTTAACTATTCAAACTGATAAATTCAGGTTTCTTTCGTGTGAAACGGCGTTTTATGAGAAATGACGATAAAATTGCTGTTTTAAACTTGCAAAAACATAGAAAAACGCTGTTTTGAACTATTCAAACTGACAAATTCATGTTTCTTTCGTGTGAAACGGCGATTTATGAGAAATGACGATAAAATTGCTGTTTTAAACTTGCAAAAACATAGAAAAACGCTGTTTTGAACTATTCAAACTGACAAATTCATGTTTCTTTCGTGTGAAACGGCGATTTATGAGAAATGACGATAAAATTGCTGTTTTAAACTTGCAAAAACATAGAAAAAAGCTGTTTTCAACTATTCAAACTGACCAATTCATGTTTCTTTCGTGTGAAACGGCGATTTATGAGAAATGACGATAAAATTGCTGTTTTAAACATGAAAAAACATAGAAAAACGCTGTTTTGAACTATTCAAACTAACAAATTCATGTTTCTTTCGTGTGAAACGGCGATTTATGAGAAATGACGATAAAATTGCTGTTTTAAACATGCAAAAACATAGAAAAACGCTGTTTTCAACTATTCAAACTGACAAATTCATGTTTTTTTCGTGTGAAACGGCGATTTATGAGAAATGACGATAAAATTGCTGTTTTAAA
This sequence comes from Poecilus cupreus, assembly GCA_963942605.1. Taxonomy (NCBI): domain Eukaryota; kingdom Metazoa; phylum Arthropoda; class Insecta; order Coleoptera; family Carabidae; genus Poecilus; species Poecilus cupreus. The sequence goes on from CAWWDY010001044.1 coordinate 22,342, forward strand.
CATGAAAAAACATAGAAAAACGCTGTTTTGAACTATTCAAACTGACAAATTCATGTTTCTTTCGTGTGAAACGGCGATTTATGAGAAATGACGATAAAATTGCTGTTTTAAACATGAAGAAACATAGAAAAACGCTGTTTTGAACTATTCAAACTGACAAACTCATGTTTCTTTCGTGTGAAACGGTGGATTTTTGTGAAATCACGATAAAACTGCTGTTTTAAACTTGCAAAAACATAGAAAAACGCTGTTTTGAACTATTCAAACTGATAAATTCATGATTCTTTCGTGTGAAACGGCGATTTATGAGAAATGACGATAAAATTTCTGTTTTAAACTTGCAAAAACATAGAAAAACGCTGTTTTTAACTATTCAAACTGATAAATTCAGGTTCTTTCGTGTGAAACGGCGTTTTATGAGAAATGACGATAAAATTGCTGTTTTAAACTTGCAAAAACATAGAAAAACGCTGTTTTGAACTATTCAAACTGACAAATTCATGTTTCTTTCGTGTGAAACGGCGATTTATGAGAAATGACGATAAAATTGCTGTTTTAAACATGAAAAAACATAGAAAAACGCTGTTTTGAACTATTCAAACTGACAAATTCATGTTTCTTTCGTGTGAAACGGCGATTTATGAGAAATGACGATAAATTGCTGTTTTAAACTTGCAAAAACATAGAAAAACGCTGTTTTTAACTATTCAAACTGATAAATTCAGGTTTCTTTCGTGTGAAACGGCGTTTTATGAGAAATGACGATAAAATTGCTGTTTTAAACTTGCAAAAACATAGAAAAACGCTGTTTTGAACTATTCAAACTGACAAATTCATGTTTCTTTCGTGTGAAACGGCGATTTATGAGAAATGACGATAAAATTGCTGTTTTAAACGTGCAAAAACATAGAAAAACGCTGTTTTGAACTATTCAAACTGACAAATTAATGTTTCTTTCGTGTGAAACGGCGATTTATGAGAAATGACGATAAAATTGCTGTTTTAAACATGAAAAAACATAGAAAAACGCTGTTTTGAACTATTCAAACTGACAAATTCATGTTTCTTTCGTGTGAAACGGCGATTTATGAGAAATGACGATAAAATTGCTGTTTTAAACTTGCAAAAACATAGAAAAACGCTGTTTTCAACTATTCAAACTGACAAATTCATGTTTCTTTCGTGTGAAACGGCGATTTATGAGAAATGATGATAAAATTGCTGTTTTAAACATGAAAAACATAGAAAAACGCTGTTTTGAACTATTCAAACTGACAAATTCATGTTTCTTTCGTGTGAAACGGCGATTTATGAGAAATGACGATAAAATTGCTGTTTTAAACTTGCAAAAACATAGAAAAACGCTGTTTTTAACTATTCAAACTGATAAATTCAGGTTTCTTTCGTTCGAAACGGTGGATTTTTGTGAAATCACGATAAAACTGCTGTTTTAAACTTGCAAAAACATAGAAAAACGCTGTTTTGAACTATTCAAACTGATAAATTCATGATTCATTCGTGTGAAACGGCGATTTATGAGAAATGACGATAAAATTTCTGTTTTAAACTTGCAAAAACATAGAAAAACGCTGTTTTTAACTATTCAAACTGATAAATTCAGGTTTCTTTCGTGTGAAACGGCGATTTATGAGAAATGACGATAAAATTGCTGTTTTAAACATGAAAAAACATAGAAAAACGCTGTTTTGAACTATTCAAACTGACAAATTCATGTTTCTTTCGTGTGAAACGGCGATTTATGAGAAATGACGATAAAATTGCTGTTTTAAACTTGCAAAAACATAGAAAAACGCTGTTTTCAACTATTCAAACTGACAAATTCATGTTTCTTTCGTGTGAAACGGCGATTTATGAGAAATGATGATAAAATTGCTGTTTTAAACATGAAAAAACATAGAAAACGCTGTTTTGAACTATTCAAACTGATAAATTCATGTTTCTTTCGTGTGAAACGGCGATTTATGAGAAATGACGATAAAATTTCTGTTTTAAACTTGCAAAAACATAGAAAAACGCTGTTTTTAACTATTCAAACTGATAAATTCAGGTTTCTTTCGTGTGAAACGGCGTTTATGAGAAATGACGATAAAATTGCTGTTTTTAAACTTGCAAAAACATAGAAAAACGCTGTTTTGAACTATTCAAACTGACAAATTCATGTTTCTTTCGTGTGGAACGGCGATTTATGAGAAATGACGATAAAATTGCTGTTTTAAACTTGCAAAAACATAGAAAAACGCTGTTTTGAACTATTCAAACTGACAAATTCATGTTTCTTTCGTGTGAAACGGCGATTATGAGAAATGACGATAAAATTGCTGTTTTAAACTTGCAAAAACATAGAAAAAAGCTGTTTTCAACTATTCAAACTGACCAATTCATGTTTCTTTCGTGTGAAACGGCGATTTATGAGAAATGACGATAAAATTGCTGTTTTAAACATGAAAAAACATAGAAAAACGCTGTTTTGAACTATTCAAACTAACAAATTCATGTTTTTTTCGTGTGAAACGGCGATTTATGAGAAATGACGATAAAATTGCTGTTTTAAACATGCAAAAACATAGAAAAACGCTGTTTTCAACTATTCAAACTGACAAATTCATGTTTCTTTCGTGTGAAACGGCGAATTATGAGAAATGACGATAAAATTGCTGTTTTAAACATGAAAAAACATAGAAAAACGCTGTTTTGAACTATTCAAACTGACAAATTCATGTTTCTTTCGTGTGAAACGGCGATTTATGAGAAATGACGATAAAATTGCTGTTTTAAACATGAAAAAACATAGAAAAACGCTGTTTTGAACTATTCAAACTGACAAACTCATGTTTCTTTCGTGTGAAACGGCGATTTATGAGAAATGACGATAAAATTGCTGTTTTAAACTTGCAGAAACATAGAAAAACGCTGTTTTTAACTATTCAAACTGATAAATTCAGGTTTCTTTCGTTCGAAACGGTGGATTTTTGTGAAATCACGATAAAACTGCTGTTTGAAACTTGCAAAAACATAGAAAAACGCTGTTTTGAACTATTCAAACTGATAAATTCATGATTCTTTCGTGTGAAACGGCGATTTATGAGAAATGACGATAAAATTTCTGTTTTAAACTTGCAAAAACATATAAAAACGCTGTTTTTAACTATTCAAACTGATAAATTCAGGTTTCTTTCGTGTAAAACGGCGTTTATGAGAAATGACGATAAAATTGCTGTTTTAAACATGAAAAAACATAGAAAAACGCTGTTTTGAAACTATTCAAACTGACAAATTCATGTTTCTTTCGTGTGAAACGGCGATTTATGAGAAATGACGATAAAATTGCTGTTTTAAACTTGCAAAAACATAGAAAAACGCTGTTTTCAACTATTCAAACTGACAAATTCATGTTTCTTTCGTGTGAAACGGCGATTTATGAGAAATGACGATAAAATTGCTGTTTTAAACATGAAAAAACATAGAAAAACGCTGTTTTGAACTATTCAAACTGACAAATTCATGTTTCTTTCGTGTGAAACGGCGATTTATGAGAAATGACGATAAAATTGCTGTTTTAAACATGAAAAAACATAAAAAAACGCTGTTTTGAACTATTCAAACTGACAAATTCATGTTTCTTTCGTGTGAAACGGCGATTTATGAGAAATGACGATAAAATTGCTGTTTTAATCTTGCAAAAACATAGAAAAACGCTGTTTTTAACTATTCAAACTGTTAAATTCAGGTTTCTTTCGTTCGAAACGGTGGATTTTTGTGAAATCACGATAAAACTGCTGTTTTAAACTTGCAAAAACATAGAAAAACGCTGTTTTGAACTATTCAAACTGATAAATTCATGTTTCTTTCGTGTGAAACGGCGATTTATGAGAAATGACGATAAAATTTCTGTTTTAAACTTGCAAAAACATAGAAAAACGCTGTTTTCAACTATTCAAACTGACAAATTCATGTTTCTTTCGTGTGAAACGGCGATTTATGAGAAATGACGATAAAATTGCTGTTTTAAACATGAAAAAACAAAAC
>CAWWDY010001045.1:0-22807 GCA_963942605.1 Poecilus cupreus
GAAACATGAATAAGACAGTTTATATACTTGAAAACGGTGTTTTGTATGCTTTTGCATGCTTAAAACAGCATATTTATCTTGCTTTCACCAACATTAGCTATTATACACGACAGAAACATGAATATGACAGTTTAAATAATTGCAAACAGCATTTTGTATGTTTTTGCAAGCTGAAAACAGCTATTTTATCTTGATTTTGCAAACATGAGCCATTACACACGACACATACATGTATATGACAGTTTAAATACTTGAAAACGGTGTTTTGTATGCTTTTGCATGCTTAAAACAGCATTTTTATCTTGCTTTCACCAACATTAGCTATTATACACGTCAGAAACATGAATATGACAGTTTAAATACTGGAAAACTGCATTTTGCATGTTTTTGCAAGCTAAAAGCAGTTATTTTATCTTGAGTTTGCAAACATAAGCCATTACACACGACTTATACATGAATATGACAGTTTAAATACTTGAAAACGGTGTTTTGTATGCTTTTGCATGTTTAAAACTGCATTTTTATCTTGCTTTCACCAACATTAGCCATTATACACGACAGAAACATGAATATGACAGTTTAAATACTTAAAAACAGCATTTTGTATGTTTTTGCAAGCTTAAAACAGCTATTTTATCTTGATTTTGCAAACATAAGCCATTATACACGACATATACATGAATATGACAGTTTAAATACTTGAAAACGGTGTTTTGTATGCTTTTGCATGCTTAGAACAGAATTTTTATCTTACTTTCACCAACATTAGCTATTATACACGACAGAAACATGAATATGACAGTCTAAATACTTGAAAACGGTGTTTTGTTTGCTTTTGCATGCTTAAAACAGCATTTTTATCTTGCTTTCACCAACATTAGCTATTATACACGACAGAAACATGAATATGACAGTTTAAATACTTGAAAACAGCATTTTGTATGTTTTGCAAGCTGAAAACAGCTATTTTATCTTGATTTTGCAAACATAAGCCATTACACACGACATAGACATGAATATGACAGTTTAAATACTTGAAAACGGTGTTTTGTATGCTTTTGCATGCTTAAAACAGCATATTTATCTTGCTTTCACCAACATTAACTATTTTACACGACAGAAACATGAATATGACAGTTTAAATACTTGAAACGGTGTTTTGTTTGCTTTTGCATGCTTAAAACAGAATTTTTATCTTGCTTTCACCAACATTAGCTATTATACACGACAGAAACATGAATATGACAGTTTAAATACTTGAAAACAGCATTTTGAATGTTTTTGCAAGCTGAAAACAGCTATTTTATCTTGATTTTGCAAACATAAGCCATTACACACGACATATACATGAATATGTCAGTTTATATACTTGAAAACGGTGTTTTCTATGCTTTTGTGTGCTTAAAACAGCATATTAATCTTGCTTTCACCAACATTAGCTATTAGACACGACAGAAACATGAATATGACAGTTTAAATACTTGAAAACAGCATTTTGTATGTTTTTGCAAGCTGAAAACAGCTATTTTATCTTGATTTTGCAAACATTAGCCATTACACACGACACATACATGTATATGACAGTTTAAATACTTGAAAACGGTGTTTTGTATGCTTTTGCATGCTTAAAACAGCATTTTTATCTTGCTTTCACCAACATTAGCTATTATACACGACAGAAACATGAATATGACAGTTTAAATACTTGAAAACAGCATTTTGTATGTTTTTGCAAGCTTAAAACAGCTATTTTATCTTGATTTTGCAAACATAAGCCATTACACACGACATATACATGAATATGACAGTTTAAATACTTGAAAACGGTGTTTTGTATGCTTTTGCATGCTTAAAACAGCATTTTTATCTTGCTTTCACCAACATTAGCTATTATACACGACAGAAACATGAATATGACAGTTTAAATACTTGAAAACTGCATTTTGCATGTTTTTGCAAGCTGAAAGCAGTTATTTTATCTTGATTTTGCAAACATAAGCCATTACACACGACATATACATGAATATGACAGTTTAAATACTTGAATACGGTGTTTTGTATGCTTTTACATGCTTAAAACAGCATTTTTATCTTGCTTTCACCAACATTAGCTATTATACACGACAGAAACATGAATATGACAGTTTAAATACTTGAAAACAGCATTTTGTATGTTTTTGCAAGCTTAAAGCAGCTATTTTATCTTGATTTTGCAAACATAAGCCATTAAACACGACATATACATGAATATGACAGTTTAAATACTTGAAAACGGTGTTTTGTATGCTTTTGCATGCTTAGAACAGTATTTTTATCTTGCTTTCACCAACACTAGCTATTATACACGACAAAAACATGAATATGACAGTTTAAATACTTGAAAACGGTGTTTTGTTTGCTTTTGCATGCTTAAAACAGCATATTAATCTTGCTTTCACCAACATTAGCTATTATACACGACAGAAACATGAATATGACAGTTTAAATACTTGAAAACAGCATTTTGTATGTTTTTGCAAGCTGAAAACAGCTATTTTATCTTGATTTTGCAAACATGAGCCATTACACACGACACATACATGTATATGACAGTTTAAATACTTGAAAACGGTGTTTTGTATGCTTTTGCATGCTTAAAACAGCATTTTTATCTTGCTTTCACCAACATTAGCTATTATACACGACAGAAACATGAATATGACAGTTTAAATACTTGAAAACAGCATTTTGTATGTTTTTGCAAGCTTAAAACAGCTATTTTATCTTGATTTTGCAAACATAAGCCATCAAACACGACATATACATGAATATGACAATTTAAGTACTTGAAATCGGTGTTTTGTATGCTTTTGCATGCTTAGAACAGCATTTTTATCTTGCTTTCACCAACATTAGCTATTTTACACGACAGAAACATAAATATGACAGTTTAAATACTTGAAAACGGTGTTTTGTTTGCTTTTGCATGCTTAAAACAGCATTTTTATCTTGCTTTCACCAACATTAGCTATTATACACGACAGAAACATGAATATGACAGTTTAAATACTTGAAAACAGCATTTTGTATGTTTTTGCAAGCTGAAAACAGCTATTTTATCTTGATTTTGCAAACATAAGCCATTACACACGACATATACATGAATATGACAGTTTAAATACTTGAAAACGGTGTTTTGTATGCTTTTGCATGCTTAAAACAGCATTTTTATCTTGCTTTCACCAACATTAGCTATTATACACGACAGAAACATGAATATGACAGTTTAAATACTTGAAAACTGCATTTTGCATGTTTTTGCAAGCTGAAAGCAGTTATTTTATCTTGATTTTGCAAACATAAGCCATTACACACGACATATACATGAATATGACAGTTTAAATACTTGAATACGGTGTTTTGTATGCTTTTGCATGCTTAAAACAGCATATTTATCTTGCTTTCACCAACATTAGCTATTATACACGACAGAAACATGAATATGACAGTTTAAATACTTGAAAACGGTGTTTTGTTTGCTTTTGCATGCTTAAAACAGAATTTTTATCTTGCTTTCACCAACATTAGCTATTAAACACGACAGAAACATAAAAATGACAGTTTAAATACTTGAAAACGGTGTTTTGTAAGCTTTTGCATGCTTAAAACAGCATTTTTATCTTGCTTTCACCAACATTAGCTATTATACACGACAGAAACATGAATAAGACAGTTTAAATACTTGAAAACGGTGTTTTGTATGCTTTTGCATGCTCAAAACAGCATTTTTATCTTGCTTTCACCAACATTAGCTATTATACACGACAGAAACATGAATATGACTGTTTAAATACTTGAAAACAGCATTTTGTATGTTTTTGCAAGCTGAAAACAGCTATTTTATCTTGATTTTGCAAACATAAGCCATTAAACACGACATATACATGAATATGACAGTTTAAATACTTGAAAACGGTGTTTTGAATGCTTTTGCATGCTTAGAACAGCATTTTTATCTTGCTTACACCAACATTAGCTATTATACACGACAGAAACATGAATATGACAGTTTAAATACTTGAAAACGGTGTTTTGTTTGCTTTTGCATGCTTAAAACAGCATTTTTATCTTACTTTCACCAACAATAGCTATTATACACGACAGAAACATGAATATGACAGTTTAAATACTTGAAAACAGCATTTTGTATGTTCTTGCAAGCTGAAAACAGCTATTTTGTATTGATTTTGCAAACATAAGCCATTACACACGACATATACATGAATATGACAGTTAAAATACTTGAAAACGGTGTTTTGTATGCTTTTGCATGCTTAAAACAGCATATTTATCTTGCTTTCACCAACATTAGCTATTATACACGACAGAAACATGAATATGACAGTTTAAATACTTGAAAACGGTGTTTTGTTTGCTTTTGCATGCTTAAAACAGAATTTTTATCTTGCTTTCACCAACATTAGCTATTATACACGACAGAAACATGAATATGACAGTTTAAATACTTGAAAACAGCATTTTGAATGTTTTTGCTAGCTGAAAAGAGCTATTTTATCTTGATTTTGCAAACATAAGCCATTACACACGACATATACATGAATATGTCAGTTTATATACTTGAAAACGGTATTTTGTATGCTTTTGTGTGCTTAAAACAGCATATTTATCTTGCTTTCACCAACATTAGCTATTATACACGACAGAAACATGAATATGACAGTTTAAATACTTGAAAACAGCATTTTGTATGTTTTTGCAAGCTGAAAACAGCTATTTTATCTTGATTTTGCAAACATGAGCCATTACACACGACACATACATGAATATGACAGTTTAAATATTTGAAAACAGCATTTTGCATGTTTTTGCAAGCTGAAAGCAGTTATTTTATCTTGATTTTGCAAACATAAGCCATTACACACGACATATACATGAATATGACAGTTTAAATACTTGAAAACGGTGTTTTTTATGCTTTTGCATGCTAAAACTGCATTTTTGTCTTGCTTTCACCAACATTAGCCATTATACACAACAGAAACATGAATATGACAGTTTAAATACTTGAAAACTGTGTTTTGTATGCTTTTGCATGCTTAAAACAGCATTTTTATCTTGATTTCACCAACATTAGCTATAATACACGACAGAAACATGAACATGACAGTTTAAATACTTGAAAACAGCATTTTGTATGTTTTTTCAAGCTTAAAACTGCTATTTTATCTTGATTTTGCAAACATAAGCCATTACACACGACATATACATGAATATGACAGTTTAAATACTTGAAAACGGTGTTTTGTAAGCTTTTGCATGCTTAAAACAGCATTTTTATCTTGCTTTCACCAACATTAGCTATTATACACGACAGAAACATGAATATGACAGTTTAAATACTTGAAAACAGCATTTTGTATGTTTTTGCAAGCTTAAAGCAGCTATTTTATCTTGATTTTGCAAACATAAGCCATTAAACACGACATATACATGAATATGACAGTTTAAATACTTGAAAACGGTGTTTTGTATGCTTTTGCATGCTTAAAACAGCATTTTTATCTTGCTTTCACCAACATTAGCTATTATACACGTCAGAAACATGAATATGACAGTTTAAATACTGGAAAACTGCATTTTGCATGTTTTTGCAAGCTAAAAGCAGTTATTTTATCTTGAGTTTGCAAACATAAGCCATTACACACGACTTATACATGAATATGACAGTTTAAATACTTGAAAACGGTGTTTTGTATGCTTTTGCATGTTTAAAACTGCATTTTTATCTTGCTTTCACCAACATTAGCCATTATACACGACAGAAACATGAATATGACAGTTTAAATACTTAAAAACAGCATTTTGTATGTTTTTGCAAGCTTAAAACAGCTATTTTATCTTGATTTTGCAAACATAAGCCATTAAACACGACATATACATGAATATGACAGTTTAAATACTTGAAAACGGTGTTTTGTATGCTTTTGCATGCTTAGAACAGAATTTTTATCTTACTTTCACCAACATTAGCTATTATACACGACAGAAACATGAATATGACAGTCTAAATACTTGAAAACGGTGTTTTGTTTGCTTTTGCATGCTTAAAACAGCATTTTTATCTTGCTTTCACCAACATTAGCTATTATACACGACAGAAACATGAATATGACAGTTTAAATACTTGAAAACAGCATTTTGTATGTTTTGCAAGCTGAAAACAGCTATTTTATCTTGATTTTGCAAACATAAGCCATTACACACGACATAGACATGAATATGACAGTTTAAATACTTGAAAACGGTGTTTTGTATGCTTTTGCATGCTTAAAACAGCATATTTATCTTGCTTTCACCAACATTAACTATTATACACGACAGAAACATGAATATGACAGTTTAAATACTTGAAACGGTGTTTTGTTTGCTTTTGCATGCTTAAAACAGAATTTTTATCTTGCTTTCACCAACATTAGCTATTATACACGACAGAAACATGAATATGACAGTTTAAATACTTGAAAACAGCATTTTGAATGTTTTTGCAAGCTGAAAACAGCTATTTTATCTTGATTTTGCAAACATAAGCCATTACACACGACATATACATGAATATGTCAGTTTATATACTTGAAAACAGTGTTTTCTATGCTTTTGTGTGCTTAAAACAGCATATTAATCTTGCTTTCACCAACATTAGCTATTATACATGACAGAAACATGAATATGACAGTTTAAATACTTGAAAACAGCATTTTGTATGTTTTTGCAAGCTGAAAACAGCTATTTTATCTTGATTTTGCAAACATTAGCCATTACACACGACACATACATGTATATTTTTTTTTTCGGTTTGGGTTTTCTAGAATTTTTATATTAGCGGTTAGCGGATTTTCTAGATTTATAGTTCATTTTAAATATGTCCATATGGTTTTCAAAATTAAGTTATCCAAGTTTATCAATAAAATTGTACAAGTTTTCGTAGAAGATTGACGTTTATGTGGTTGCTGCTGCAAATTTTGCAATAAATTTTTAATCTGAGTGCTTCTAATAGTGTTTATTATCTCAGTTCTTCGCAATTGTGTGTATTCTCAAAGTACGAAAAAACTGATCTCAATATTAACAGTGAGTGATCCATTTTTCAATTTTTAAAAAAAAAAAACTTGAATTCAATAACCCAAGTCAATAAGGTTCAGTTTCGGTGCTTCGTATGTAGTATTTGCACCAGCAGGTTCAATTAACTTTACTAATTGATCGCCGGTAAGTGTCTACGTGAATCATTATAAGAATCTACACATTCGGCTCTACTCGTGCAAGTTCGTTTTCAATAAAAATGACAAACACTTGCCCTAATTGCAACAAACAAGTCACAAAGGATCTAAAAATTACTATTTCTTGTCACGGCTGTCAAAAACTTACTCACCTTGCCTGCTTGCAACTAACGTTTGATGATGTTAATCGTCTAACTAGAACAGCAACGAAGTCAGTAAAAATTCTTTGTAATTTTTGTTTAAACGAATCTGTTACTTTAAATTCACTCAAAGAAGTAATATTAACTCTTGAGAAGAAATTAACTGAGATTGAGAAGAAATTCTGCGATCGTAGTTCAAACACCGACATTATTAGTACTGAATCTATTATTAAAGAAATTAATGATAGACAGGAAAGAGAGCGCAATGTCATTATAGTAGGTATACCGGAAGAAGATCCTACTAATCTCACGACACAAGTATCGAACATAATATCTAAAATTACCCCAGACATAAATTTAGCGGATGCTACTATATTCCGAATCGGTTCTCTCAACAACGATACTGAAAACTCGCGTCCACGTCTTACTAAAGTTATACTAAACAATTCAGCCGCTGCTAGCTCGCTACTACGGAAAGCGAAAAAAATTAAAAATATTCCAGGCTTCCAGAATATATTCATAAATGCAGACCGTACGTTTCAGCAAAGACAGTACTATAAACAAATAAAAGCGGAATTGGATGCTCGTAAAAATAATGGTGAAACCAGTATCAAGATCGTTTACCGTCTTGGGGTCCCAATCATCAAAGAGACAAAAAACTAGAAAATTCACTTACTAATAAGGCACAGAAAAATATATCTATCTATTATCAGAACGTCCAAGGCTTAAACACAAAATTAAATAATCTATACTTAAATCTTCTATCTTCTGATTTCGATGTAGTCGCGCTAACAGAAACCTGGCTAAGTGAAAGTGTCTTGAATAGTGAGATATGTGATGGTTCGTTCGCAATTTATCGTAAAGACAGAAACTTTGCCCAGTGCGGTGTGTCTCGCGGAGGAGGAGTGCTTCTACTTGTTAGAAAGACATTTGCATCTCAATGTGTGTCATTAGATCAATACACTGATCTAATACCTGTAAATGTAGACATTGTTTGCTGCAAAATATGTATTAATTCTACCAACATGTACATTATTAATATTTACATCCCACCAGCTATGCCGACTAATGTTTACGAAAATGTGTTGGACTGTCTAGAGTCAATGCCTTTTTTATTGGATTCTAAATGCATAATTATGGGTGACTTCAATGTACCAGAATATAATGTTGATCCAACCAGTACAACTGTAAATTTACTAAATAATTTTCAATCTTATACGAATATGAAGCAATATAATTGTGTTGTTAATGAAAACAATAGGACTTTGGATCTAATTTTTTATAATGCATCTTGTACTGTTAGTTACGAACAATATTGTATAATTGACAAGGAATATCTACATCATCCCACACTATGCGTAAATTTATCGATTGAATGTAATACTGTTAAAACCAATAGCCAACAAAATCAAAGAAATTATAATTTTAAGAAAGCAAATTTTGCTCGTCTATATCACTTAATTGCCAACTTTGATTGGGAACAAATACAAACTTTCAATAATGTTGATTCAGCTTGTAATTTTTTGTATACGACCTTATACGGTTTCTTTGATGAATGTGTGCCATCATCACCTGTGTATTCTTGTAACTATCCTCCCTGGTATACGCGTGATATCAGAGCAAAAATTAAAAAGAAGTTACACTTTTTTAATTTACATAAGAAATTTCCTGATCATCCACAGTACTTTAATGAATATAAGTTTTTGCGATCAAAATTAAAAACTGAAATTAAATCTGCGTATATAAAATACATTAAAGATTGTGAATCACGAATACAAACGGATCCAAAATCATTTTGGAATTTTGTTAACTCAAAGAAAGTTGCGACTGGATACCCACTTAACATGATTTATAATACATCAGAATTAAAATCCCCTAAAGATATTGCAGAAGGCTTTGCAGATTATTTTAGCAGTGTTTACCAACTTCCTGGCTCAATACCCATCCTGAATTATAACCCTAATGACAGTAATCTCATTACTCTTAATAATGTAACACTAGAAGAAATTGCTGCATCTATTAAAAACCTAAAGTCAAATGGTACCGCTGGTCCTGATCTAGTTCCTAACTTTATTATCAAAGATTGTGTTTTTCCATTTTCTATTGCATTACTTCATATCTTTAATATTTCACTAAAAACTCAAATTTATCCTCAAGTATGGAAATATGCACGTATTGTACCTGTGTATAAATCCGGAGATAAAAATAACATATCTAATTACAGACCTATTGCTATATTGTCGAACTTCAGCAAGGTGTTCGAAACATTAATATACAACTCTATATATTATAAAATCAATCATAAAATTTCTACTTTTCAACATGGTTTCATGAAACATAGATCAACAACTACGAACCTTTGTTCCTTTACACATTTTCTAGCAAATACCTTAGACAAACGTGGCCAAGTTGATGTTATTTACACCGACTTCGCCAAAGCGTTCGATAAGATTGACCACAACGTTATAATCAGCAAACTATTCTCATTTTCAATTTCTAATTCATTAGTCATGTTAATAGCATCTTATCTCCACAACCGATCTCTATACGTTCAAATTAATGGCTATAGTTCTTCTTCTTTCACTCCTACTTCTGGAGTACCACAGGGTTCTAACCTTGGCCCACTCTTATTCTTGATCTTCATAAACGACATTACTGACGTCATCAAAAGTCAGAAATTACTATTTGCAGACGATTTGAAAATCTTCAGATCAATATCTAAGTCTGATGACTGTCTTGAGTTACAGGCTGATCTAAATAATCTGTATGAGTGGTGCATTTCTAATAAATTGCTTCTTAATCTCTCTAAATGTAAGGTGCTCTCGTTTACACGTAAATTAACAACCATCAACTTTGATTACAAAATACACAATACTGTGCTTCAACACATTGAACAAATCAGCGATCTAGGAGTACTATTTGATAAACCTTTTACATTTAATCCTCATATATCAAATTTAGTATCCTCATGTTTAAGAGTTTTGGGATTCATTGTTAGAAATACTCGCGATTTTACTAACCTGCAACCGATATTTACTCTGTATTACTCATTTATTAGATCCAAACTAGAATATTGTGTGATAATCTGGTACCCTCATTACAATAATCAAATTTGTATTATTGAAAAAATTCAAAAGAAATTTTTAAAGTATATGTATTATAAATTAATGAATTATTATACATCTCGCAACTTCGATTACGACATATTGTTACAAATATTTAATACTAGTAGTTTAGAAACTCGTAGATTTATTATCAGTTTAAAATATTTGCATAATTTAATTCACAATCTTATTGATGATTCTGAATCTCTTAGTTGTCTTAATTTTCATGTCCCAGCAATATCAACAAGAACCCATTTACTATTCTACTTATCTCCGGCTAATACCAACGTATTTTTCAAATCCCCAATCAATAATATGTGTAGGTTGTACAACAATATTCAGGATGATTCAATAGATATTTTCAAATTAAATTTTCCTAAAATTATCGAACTGCATAGTAACTAATGTGTATTAGTTAACAATCAATACTTATCGAAACAATTGCGTAATGTAATTTTTTTTCTGTATACCTGTAAAATATTTAATATAACATATATTTCTGAGATTAATGTAAGGAAAACCATAAATTAATATTTGTCTTACTCATTGTTACATAGATTAATGTAAGGTAAACCATAAATTAATATTTGTCTTACTCATTGTTACATAATTTATAAGTTTAATTATAGTTTTGTTCTTTTTATTTGTATTTATATATATATATTGTCTGTCTATTTCCTGCCTTGTAATTGGGCCTGTGCCTGTTAGGCAGTGTATTATAATAAATAATAAATAAATAAATAAATAAATAAATATGACAGTTTAAATACTTGAAAACGGTGTTTTGTATGCTTTTGCATGCTTAAAACAGCATTTTTATCTTGCTTTCACCAACATTAGCTATTATACACGACAGAAACATGAATATGACAGTTTAAATACTTGAAAACAGCATTTTGTATGTTTTTGCAAGCTTAAAACAGCTATTTTATCTTGATTTTGCAAACATA
This sequence comes from Poecilus cupreus, assembly GCA_963942605.1. Classification (NCBI taxonomy): domain Eukaryota; kingdom Metazoa; phylum Arthropoda; class Insecta; order Coleoptera; family Carabidae; genus Poecilus; species Poecilus cupreus. Next base: position 11,466 of record CAWWDY010001045.1, read on the forward strand.
AGCCATTACACACGACATATACATGAATATGACAGTTTAAATACTTGAAAACGGTGTTTTGTATGCTTTTGCATGCTTAAAACAGCATTTTTATCTTGCTTTCACCAACATTAGCTATTATACACGACAGAAACATGAATATGACAGTTTAAATACTTGAAAACTGCATTTTGCATGTTTTTGCAAGCTGAAAGCAGTTATTTTATCTTGATTTTGCAAACATAAGCCATTACACACGACATATACATGAATATGACAGTTTAAATACTTGAATACGGTGTTTTGTATGCTTTTACATGCTTAAAACAGCATTTTTATCTTGCTTTCACCAACATTAGCTATTATACACGACAGAAACATGAATATGACAGTTTAAATACTTGAAAACAGCATTTTGTATGTTTTTGCAAGCTTAAAGCAGCTATTTTATCTTGATTTTGCAAACATAAGCCATTAAACACGACATATACATGAATATGACAGTTTAAATACTTGAAAACGGTGTTTTGTATGCTTTTGCATGCTTAGAACAGTATTTTTATCTTGCTTTCATAAACACTAGCTATTATACACGACAGAAACATGAATATGACAGTTTAAATACTTGAAAACGGTGTTTTGTTTGCTTTTGCATGCTTAAAACAGCATATTAATCTTGCTTTCACCAACATTAGCTATTATACACGACAGAAACATGAATATGACAGTTTAAATACTTGAAAACAGCATTTTGTATGTTTTTGCAAGCTGAAAACAGCTATTTTATCTTGATTTTGCAAACATGAGCCATTACACACGACACATACATGTATATGACAGTTTAAATACTTGAAAACGGTGTTTTGTATGCTTTTGCATGCTTAAAACAGCATTTTTATCTTGCTTTCACCAACATTAGCTATTATACACGACAGAAACATGAATATGACAGTTTAAATACTTGAAAACAGCATTTTGTATGTTTTTGCAAGCTTAAAACAGCTATTTCATCTTGATTTTGCAAACATAAGCCATCAAACACGACATATACATGAATATGACAATTTAAATACTTGAAATCGGTGTTTTGTATACTTTTGCATGCTTAGAACAGCATTTTTATCTTGCTTTCACCAACATTAGCTATTTTACACGACAGAAACATGAATATGACAGTTTAAATACTTGAAAACGGTGTTTTGTTTGCTTTTGCATGCTTAAAACAGCATTTTTATCTTGCTTTCACCAACATTAGCTATTATACACGACAGAAACATGAATATGACAGTTTAAATACTTGAAAACAGCATTTTGTATGTTTTTGCAAGCTGAAAACAGCTATTTTATCTTGATTTTGCAAACATAAGCCATTACACACGACATATACATGAATATGACAGTTTAAATACATGAAAACGGTGTTTTGTATGCTTTTGCATGCTTAAAACAGCATTTTTATCTTGCTTTCACCAACATTAGCTATTATACACGACAGAAACATGAATATGACAGTTTAAATACTTGAAAACTGCATTTTGCATGTTTTTGCAAGCTGAAAGCAGTTATTTTATCTTGATTTTGCAAACATAAGCCATTACACACGACATATACATGAATATGACAGTTTAAATACTTGAATACGGTGTTTTGTATGCTTTTGCATGCTTAAAACAGCATTTTTATCTTGCTTTCACCAACATTTAGCTATTATACACGACAGAAACATGAATATGACACTTTAAATACTTGAAAACAGCATTTTGTATGTTTTTGCAAGCTGAAAACAGCTATTTTATCTTGATTTTGCAAACATAATCCATTACACACGACATATACATGAATATGACAGTTTAAATACTTGAAAAAGGTGTTTTGTATGCTTTTGCATGCTTAAAACAGAATTTTTATCTTGCTTTCACCAACATTAGCTATTAAACACGACAGAAACATAAAAATGACAGTTTAAATACTTGAAAACGGTGTTTTGTAAGCTTTTGCATGCTTAAAACAGCATTTATATCTTGCTTTCACCAACATTAGCTATTATACACGACAGAAACATGAATAAGACAGTTTAAATACTTGAAAACGGTGTTTTGTATGCTTTTGCATGCTCAAAACAGCATTTTTATCTTGCTTACACCAACATTAGCTATTATACACGACAGAAACATGAATATGACAGTTTAAATACTTGAAAACGGTGTTTTGTTTGCTTTTGCATGCTTAAAACAGCATTTTTATCTTACTTTCACCAACAATAGCTATTATACACGACAGAAACATGAATATGACAGTTTAAATACTTGAAAACAGCATTTTGTATGTTTTTGCAAGCTGAAAACAGCTATTTTGTATTGATTTTGCAAACATAAGCCATTACACACGACATATACATGAATATGACAGTTAAAATACTTGAAAACGGTGTTTTGTATGCTTTTGCATGCTTAAAACAGCATATTTATCTTGCTTTCACCAACATTAGCTATTATACACGACAGAAACATGAATATGACAGTTTAAATACTTGAAAACGGTGTTTTGTTTGCTTTTGCATGCTTAAAACAGAATTTTTATCTTGCTTTCACAAACATTAGCTATTATACACGACAGAAACATGAATATGACAGTTTAAATACTTGAAAACAGCATTTTGAATGTTTTTGCTAGCTGAAAAGAGCTATTTTATTTTGATTTTGCAAACATAAGCCATTACACACGACATATACATGAATATGTCAGTTTATATACTTGAAAACGGTATTTTGTATGCTTTTGTGTGCTTAAAACAGCATATTTATCTTGCTTTCACCAACATTAGCTATTATACACGACAGAAACATGAATATGACAGTTTAAATACTTGAAAACAGCATTTTGTATGTTTTTGCAAGCTGAAAACAGCTATTTTATCTTGATTTTGCAAACATGAGCCATTACACACAACACATACATGAATATGACAGTTTAAATATTTGAAAACAGCATTTTGCATGTTTTTGCAAGCTGAAAGCAGTTATTTTATCTTGATTTTGCAAACATAAGCCATTACACACGACATATACATGAATATGACAGTTTAAATACTTGAAAACGGTGTTTTTTATGCTTTTGCATGCTAAAACTGCATTTTTATCTTGCTTTCACCAACATTAGCCATTATACACAACAGAAACATGAATATGACAGTTTAAATACTTGAAAACTGTGTTTTGTATGCTTTTGCATGCTTAAAACAGCATTTTTATCTTGCTTTCACCAACATTAGCTATTATACACGACACAAACATGAACATTACAGTTTAAATACTTGAAAACAGCATTTTGTATGTTTTTGCAAGCTTAAAACTGCTATTTTATCTTGATTTTGCAAACATAAGCCATTACACACGACATATACATGAATATGACAGTTTAAATACTTGAAAACGGTGTTTTGTAAGCTTTTGCATGCTTAAAACAGCATTTTTATCTTGCTTTCACCAACATTAGCTATTATACACGACAGAAACATGAATATGACAGTTTAAATACTTGAAAACAGCATTTTGTATGTTTTTGCAGTTGAAAACAGTTATTTTATCTTGATTTTGCAAACATAAGCCATTACACACGACATATACATGAATATGACAGTTTAAATACTTGAAAACGGTGTTTTGTATGTTTTGCATGCTGAAAACAGCATTTTTATCTTGCTTTCACCAACATCAGCCATTACACATGACATATACATGAACAAGACAGTTTAAATACTTGAAAACGGTGTTTTGTTTGCTTTTGAATACTTAAAACAGCAGTTTTATCTTGCTTTCACCAACATTAGCTATTATACACGACAGAAACATGAATATGACAGTTTAAATACTTGAAAACGGTGTTTTGTTTGCTTTTGCATGCTTAAAACAGAATTTTTATCTTGCTTTCACCAACATTAGCTATTAAACACGACAGAAACATGAAAATGACAGTTTAAATACTTGAAAACGGTGTTTTGTAAGCTTTTGCATGCTTAAAACAGCATTTTTATCTTGCTTTCACCAACATTAGCTATTATACACGACAGAATCATGAATAAGACAGTTTAAATACTTGAAAACGGTGTTTTGTATGCTTTTGCATGCTTAAAACAGCATTTTTATCTTGCTTTCACCAACATTAGCTATTATACACGACAGAAACATGAATATGACAGTTTAAATACTTGAAAACAGCATTTTGAATGTTTTTGCTAGCTGAAAACAGCTATTTTATCTTGATTTTGCAAACATAAGCCATTACACACGACATATATATGAATATGTCAGTTTATATACTTGAAAACGGTGTTTTGTATGCTTTTGTGTGCTTAAAACAGCATATTTATCTTGCTTTCACCAACATTAGCTATTATACACGACAGAAACATGAATATGACAGTTTAAATACTTGATAACAGCATTTTGTATGTTTTTGCAAGCTGAAAACAGCTATTTTATCTTGATTTTGCAAACATGAGCCATTACACACGACACATACATGTATATGACAGTTTAAATACTTGAAAACGGTGTTTTGTATGCTTTTGCATGCTTAAAACAGCATTTTTATCTTGCTTTCACCAACATTAGCTATTATACACGACAGAAACATGAATATGACAGTTTAAATACTTGAAAACTGCATTTTGCATGTTTTTGCAAGCTTAAAGCAGTTATTTTATCTTGATTTTGCAAACATAAGCCATTACACACGACTTATACATGAAAATGACAGTTTAAATACTTGAAAACGGTGTTTTGTATGCTTTTGCATGCTTAAAACTGCATTTTTATCTTGCTTTCACCAACATCAGCCATTACACATGACATATACATGAACAAGACAGTTTAAATACTTGAAAACGGTGTTTTGTTTGCTTTTGAATACTTAAAACAGCAGTTTTATCTTGCTTTCACCAACATTAGCTATTATACACGACAGAAACATGAATATGACAGTTTAAATACTTGAAAACGGTGTTTTGTTTGCTTTTGCATGCTTAAAACAGAATTTTTATCTTGCTTTCACCAACATTAGCTATTAAACACGACAGAAACATGAAAATGACAGTTTAAATACTTGAAAACGGTGTTTTGTAAGCTTTTGCATGCTTAAAACAGCATTTTTATCTTGCTTTCACCAACATTAGCTATTATACACGACAGAATCATGAATAAGACAGTTTAAATACTTGAAAACGGTGTTTTGTATGCTTTTGCATGCTTAAAACAGCATTTTTATCTTGCTTTCACCAACATTAGCTATTATACACGACAGAAACATGAATATGACAGTTTAAATACTTGAAAACAGCATTTTGAATGTTTTTGCTAGCTGAAAACAGCTATTTTATCTTGATTTTGCAAACATAAGCCATTACACACGACATATATATGAATATGTCAGTTTATATACTTGAAAACGGTGTTTTGTATGCTTTTGTGTGCTTAAAACAGCATATTTATCTTGCTTTCACCAACATTAGCTATTATACACGACAGAAACATGAATATGACAGTTTAAATACTTGATAACAGCATTTTGTATGTTTTTGCAAGCTGAAAACAGCTATTTTATCTTGATTTTGCAAACATGAGCCATTACACACGACACATACATGTATATGACAGTTTAAATACTTGAAAACGGTGTTTTGTATGCTTTTGCATGCTTAAAACAGCATTTTTATCTTGCTTTCACCAACATTAGCTATTATACACGACAGAAACATGAATATGACAGTTTAAATACTTGAAAACTGCATTTTGCATGTTTTTGCAAGCTTAAAGCAGTTATTTTATCTTGATTTTGCAAACATAAGCCATTACACACGACTTATACATGAAAATGACAGTTTAAATACTTGAAAACGGTGTTTTGTATGCTTTTGCATGCTTAAAACTGCATTTTTATCTTGCTTTCACCAACATTAGCCATTATACACGACAGAAACATGAATATGACAGTTTAAATACTTGAAAACTGTGTTTTGTATGCTTTTGCATGCTTAAAACAGCATTTTTATCTTGCTTTCACCAACATTAGCTATTATACACGACAGAAACATGAATATGACAGTTTAAATACTTGAAAACAGCATTCTGTATGTTTTTGCAAGCTTAAAACAGCTATTTTATCTTGATTTTGCAAACATAAGCCATTAAACACGACATATACATGAATATGACAGTTTAAATACTTGAAAACGGTGTTTTGTATGCTTTTGCATGCTTAGAACAGAATTTTTATCTTGCTTTCACCAACATTAGCTATTATACACGTCAGAAACATGAATATGACAGTTAAAATACTTGAAAACGGTGTTTTGTTTGCTTTTGCATGCTTAAAACAGAATTTTTATCTTGCTTTCACCAACATTAGCTATTAAACACGACAGAAACATGAAAATGACAGTTTAAATACTTGAAAACGGTGTTTTGTAAGCTTTTGCATGCTTAAAACAGCATTTTTATTTTGCTTTCACCAACATTAGCTATTATACACGACAGAAACATGAATATGACAGTTTAAATACTTGAAAACGGTGTTTTGTTTCCTTTTGCATGCTTAAAACAGCATTTTTATCTTGCTTTCACCAACATTAGCTATTATACACAACAGAAACATGAATATGACAGTTTAAATACTTGAAAACAGCATTTTGTATGTTTTTGCAAGCTGAAAACAGCTATTTTGTATTGATTTTGCAAACATAAGCCATTACACACGACATATACATGAATATGACAGTTTAAATACTTGAAAACGGTGTTTTGTATGCTTTTGCATGCTTAGAACAGAATTTTTATCTTACTTTCACCAACATTAGCTATTATACACGACAGAAACATGAATATGACAGTCTAAATACTTGAAAACGGTGTTTTGTTTGCTTTTGCATGCTTAAAACAGAATTTTTATCTTGCTTTCACCAACATTAGCTATTATACACGACAGAAACATGAATATGACAGTTTAAATACTTGAAAACAGCATTTTGTATGTTTTGCAAGCTGAAAACAGCTATTTTATCTTGATTTTGCAAACATAAGCCATTACACACGACATAGAAATGAATATGACAGTTTAAATACTTGAAAACGGTGTTTTGTATGCTTTTGCATGCTTAAAACAGCATTTTTATCTTGCTTTCACCAACATTAGCTATTATACACGACAGAAACATGAATATGACAGTTTAAATACTTGAAAACAGCATTTTGTATGTTTTTGCAAGCTTAAAACAGCTATTTTATCTTGATTTTGCAAACATAAGCCATCAAACACGACATATACATGAATATGACAATTTAAATACTTGAAATCGGTGTTTTGTATGCTTTTGCATGCTTAGAACAGCATTTTTATCTTGCTTTCACCAACATTAGCTATTTTACAGGACAGAAACATGAATATGACAGTTTAAATACATGAAAACGGTGTTTTGTTTGCTTTTGCATGCTTAAAACAGCATTTTTATCTTGCTTTCACCAACATTAGCTATTATACACGACAGAAACATGAATATGACAGTTTAAATACTTGAAAACAGCATTTTGTATGTTTTTGCAAGCTGAAAACAGCTATTTTATCTTGATTTTGCAAACATAAGCCATTACACACGACATATACATGAATATGACAGTTTAAATACTTGAAAACGGTGTTTTGTATGCTTTTGCATGCTTAAAACAGCATTTTTATCTTGCTTTTACCAACATTAGCTATTATACACGACAGAAACATGAATATGACAGTTTAAATACTTGAAAACTGCATTTTGCATGTTTTTGCAAGCTGAAAGCAGTTATTTTATCTTGATTTTGCAAACATAAGCCATTACACACGACATATACATGAATATGACAGTTTAAATACTTGAATACGGTGTTTTGTAAGCTTTTGCATGCTTAAAACAGCATTTTTATCTTGCTTTCACCAACATTAGCTATTATACACGACAGAAACATGAATATGACAGTTTAAATACTTGAAAACAACATTTTGTATGTTTTTGCAAGCTTAAAGCAGCTATTTTATCTTGATTTTGCAAACATAAGCCATTAAACACGACATATACATGAATATGACAGTTTAAATACTTGAAAACGGTGTTTTGTATGCTTTTGCATGCTTAGAACAGTATTTTTATCTTGCTTTCACCAACACTAGCTATTATACACGACAGAAACATGAATATGCCAGTTTAAATACTTGAAAACGGTGTTTTGTTTACTTTTGCATGCTTAAAACAGCATATTAATCTTGCTTTCACCAACATTAGCTATTATACACGACAGAAACATGAATATGACAGTTTAAATACTTGAAAACAGCATTTTGTATGTTTTTGCAAGCTGAAAACAGCTATTTTATCTTGATTTTGCAAACATGAGCCATTACACACGACACATACATGTATATGACAGTTTAAATACTTGAAAACGGTGTTTTGTATGCTTTTGCATGCTTAAAACAGCATTTTTATCTTGCTTTCACCAACATTAGCTATTATACACGACAGAAACATGAATATGACAGTTTAAATACTTGAAAACAGCATTTTGTATGTTTTTGCAAGCTTAAAACAGCTATTTTATCTTGATTTTGCAAACATAAGCCATCAAACACGACATATACATGAATATGACAATTTAAATACTTGAAATCGGTGTTTTGTATGCTTTTGCATGCTTAGAACAGCATTTTTATCTTGCTTTCACCAACATTAGCTATTTTACACGACAGAAACATGAATATGACAGTTTAAATACTTGAAAACGGTGTTTTGTTTGCTTTTGCATGCTTTAAAACAGCATTTTTATCTTGCTTTCACCAACATTAGCTATTATACACGACAGAAACATGAATATGACAGTTTAAATACTTGAAAACAGCATTTTGTATGTTTTTGCAAGCTGAAAACAGCTATTTTATCTTGATTTTGCAAACATAAGCCATTACACACGACATATACATGAATATGACAGTTTAAATACTTGAAAACGGTGTTTTGTATGCTTTTGCATGCTTAAAACAGCATTTTTATCTTGCTTTCACCAACATTAGCTATTATACACGACAGAAACATGAATATGACAATTTAAATACTTGAAAACTGCATTTTGCATGTTTTTGCAAGCTGAAAGCAGTTATTTTATCTTGATTTTGCAAACATAAGCCATTACACACGACATATACATGAATATGACAGTTTAAATACTTGAATACGGTGTTTTGTATGCTTTTGCATGCTTAAAACAGCATTTTTATCTTGCTTTCACCAACATTAGCTATTATACACGACAGAAACATTAATATGACAGTTTAAATACTTGAAAACAGCATTTTGTATGTTTTTGCAAGCTGAAAACAGCTATTTTATCTTGATTTTGCAAACATAATCCATTACACACGACATATACATGAATATGACAGTTTAAATACTTGAAAAAGTTGTTTTGTATGCTTTTGCATGCTTAAAACAGCATATTTATCTTGCTTTCACCAACATTAGCTTTTATACACGACAGAAACATGAAAATGACAGTTTAAATACTTGAAAACGGTGTTTTTGTTTGCTTTTGCATGCTTAAAACAGAATTTTTATCTTGCTTTCACCAACATTAGCTATTAAACACGACAGAAACATAAAAATGACAGTTTAAATACTTGAAAACGGTGTTTTGTAAGCTTTTGCATGCTTAAAACAGCATTTTTATCTTGCTTTCACCAACATTAGCTATTATACACGACAGAAACATGAATAAGACAGTTTGAATACTTGAAAACGGTGTTTTGTATGCTTTTGCATGCTCAAAACAGCATTTTTATCTTGCTTTCACCAACATTAGCTATTATACACGACAGAAACATGAATATGACTGTTTAAATACTTGAAAACAGCATTTTGTATGTTTTTTGCAAGCTGAAAACAGCTATTTTATCTTGATTTTGCAAACATAAGCCATTAAACACGACATATACATGAATATGACAGTTTAAATACTTGAAAACGGTGTTTTGAATGCTTTTGCATGCTTAGAACAGCATTTTTATCTTGCTTACACCAACATTAGCTATTATACACGACAGAAACATGAATATGACAGTTTAAATACTTGAAAACGGTGTTTTGTTTGCTTTTGCATGCTTAAAACAGCATTTTTATCTTACTTTCACCAACAATAGCTATTATACACGACAGAAACATGAATATGACAGTTTAAATACTTGAAAACAGCATTTTGTATGTTTTTGCAAGCTGAAAACAGCTATTTTGTATTGATTTTGCAAACATAAGCCATTACACACGACATATACATGAATATGACAGTTAAAATACTTGAAAACGGTGTTTTGTATGCTTTTGCATGCTTAAAACAGCATATTTATCTTGCTTTCACCAACATTAGCTATTATACACGACACAAACATGAATATGACAGTTTAAATACTTGAAAACGGTGTTTTGTTTGCTTTTGCATGCTTAAAACAGCATTTTTATCTTGCTTTCACCAACATTAGCTATTAAACACGACATAAACATGAATATGACAGTTTAAATACTTGAAAACGGTGTTTTGTATGCTTTTGCATGCTTAAAACAGCATTTGTATCTTGCTTTCACCACATTAGCTATTATACACGACAGAAACATGAATATGATAGTTTAAATACTTGAAAACAGCATTTTGTATGTTTTTGCAAGCTTAAAACAGCTATTTTATCTTGATTTGCAAACATAAGCCATTACACACGACATATACATGAATATGAAAGTTTAAATACTAGAAAACTGTGTTTTGTAAGCTTTTGCATGCTGAAACAGCATTTTTATCCTGCTTTCACCAACATTAGCTATTATACACGACAGAAACATGAATATGACAGTTTAAATACTTGAAAACGGTGTTTTGTATGCTTTTGCATGCTTAAAACAGCATTTTTATCTTGCTTTCACCAACATTAGCTATTATACACGACAGAAACATGAATATGACAGTTTAAATACTTAAAAACAGCATTTTGTATGTTTTTGCAAGCTAAAAACAGCTATTTTATCTTGATTTTGCAAACATAAGCCATTACACACGACATATACATGAATATGACAGTTTAAATATTTGAAAACGGTGTTTTGTATGCTTTTGCATGCTTAAAACAGCATTTTTATCTTGCTTTCACCAACATTAGCTATTATACACGACAGAAACATGAATATGACCGTTTAAATACTTGAAAACTGCATTTTGCATGTTTTTGCAAGCTGAAAGCAGTTATTTTATCTTGATTTTTCAAACATAAGCCATTACACACGACATATACATGAATATGAC